>JAXCMH010002184.1:0-18605 GCA_034783755.1 Circaetus cinereus
CTGATGGGCTTTTCCTTCTGGTCCAAGCAAAACAAACAGGAACCTGGGCAAGAAAAACAAAATGAGAGAGAGAAGAACGTGTCCTTGCTCCAAGAGCATCCAAGGAAAGCCCTGGGAGCTCCCAGCCCAGAGCGTGGCTCAAGACGGGACACATAGGGCCAGCGACACCGCGATGAATTTGAAATTCTTCAAAACCGATGGCAAATTTAATTTGGGGGCCAACTTTCATTAAAATTGGCCGATGGGTTTAAAAGCTACAGCAGGGAATGGAGAAACAAAGGCAAGGAGATGTGGGTGGGGGAAACGTGCTTGCTCCCACTAGCCTTGTTCCCTTGGGACACCAAACTGATGCCTGCAACTTGATGTTTGGTTGGGTGTCTTTTTTACGGAAAAAATTTGTGCTTCTCATTCGCACCTTGTTGGGATGGGAACTTCCGTCATGCCTGAGAGGAGGACAGCTGGGCTCAGGCGGACAAATGCCACGATGGGCTGGTGAAGGAAATCCAGCTCTCCTACGAGCACGTTGGATGCTTCAGCCCCGGTGGGAATTTTCTTCATGAAGTGCAGCTCCGCCTGGGCACAACAAGTGATTTTCAGGCAATTACCCCAAATCAAAGCCCACAGCGCTCTGCAGCACACTCTGCAGCCAAGTTTGCCAGAGCAAATCTGGCCCTAAAGGCGTAAGAAAGCTACGAGTGTCTCACCTTGCTTAAATCCACTGCTCTGCTCTCACGGTTCACCCCATCTTTAGCTTCCGCAGCGGTGGGAGAAGGACAAGGGGTGATTGTTTGGGCTGGTAGGAAAAAGAAAGACACTCAGAAAGATGGACAAGGAGCAACTGGGACGCTTCTCCTTTGCCCGGACAAGTCTAATGGGGCCAAAGCCCTGCAGAAACCCTCACCTGGCTTGTAGAGGAGGTGCAGGTCTGACTGCCTCTTGCTCACATCAGCAAACGAGCAGACAACGGGGAGAAGGTTGTTTGTCTTCTCGTTCTGATGGTGGTGCTTCCTCAAAAGGACTTCGCGAACTTGCGCCCGCATGTGCTCGTCAAACTCCGTGGACTCTTCTTGCTGGGCCAGGATCATATCTGAGGATGGCAAAGGGAAACGAAGCCATCAGAGCAGAAACCCCAACAAGTCCTGACCCCCAAAGCCCCCGCGGAAGGCTGTGCCACACAGGCTGCACCCTAACGCGGGCTCAGCCTTGCATAGCAAGGCCTTTTAATAATGTTCAGCCTTTGCAGCGAAAACGAGAATTTTCTTTTGCTAAAAAACATCATCCAAGTGCTTATTCATCATTCCGCTAAGATAAATATTTCCCGTTCTGAATAACGCAATTTTCTTGCCCGACCTGGCCTTTCTGACTCTACACGTTTACCCAAATTATAAGCAATCTATAGCACAGACGTTCCCAGAGTTTCCCAGGCTGATCGAGTGCAATTTGCCGAGCCCAGGGAGAAACGTGCTAAGAACGGCTCCGACTCCTCCAGCCCTTGAAAGGGCTGAATGGAGACCTGCCGCCAGTCAAAGATAACTTCTCCAAAGCTGCTTTTGCAATTAACTTCAAGTATCTTCCCCACAGAAATACACTGCTTGGTCATTGCCACATAAACTCTGCCTTAAAACCCTTAAATGCTGGATGTTAAGGCAAAAGAAAAAAAAAAGAATGTGAGGAAACAGCTTGTAAGAAATAGTTCCTTTAAGGAGGTTCAGCTCTTACGCAGACTCCGTATTTCTAAGAGCAGCCTGCTAAGCCCTGACACACACTCCTTTTTGGCTGGAGAATATTCTCTAGTGGCTTCTCCAACCCCACAAACTGCTTTCAAACGGACCCCGTATTGGAATAAAAAACTGGTGCGACTGTTGCACGCCCAGTCTACATCCAAAAACAGCTCATAAGAAAAACACAGTGGGACTTCTGGAAAGGGACGTGCCATCGGGGCAGGGTTTGATTTGGGAGTGAAGAGCACCGTGGCGAGCTGAGCTCGGCCGTTCCCAGAGGGATGCAGTGCCCACGGTACCTGCAATCTCTTCGATGCTGTTGGCACAAATGTCCAGCAGCACCGTCCCGTTGCTGATGCAGCTCCTCAGCTCGGAGAGGCTGTGCAAGGACAGCGTCCCAACGTAGGGCTTGCTCCAGCGCTCGCCGCCGTCTTCCACGTCCTCCTCAAACTTCAGCCACCTGTGGACATCGGGTGTGATCAGCCCCATTGCAAGAAAACAACCCCAGCTCTGCAGCCCCTTTGATAGAGCCACGGGGTGGCAAGAGGAGAAGGCTCCTCGTGTCGCCACCTGCAGCTGCAAAAGCTTCGCGTCCTGGAGAGGAGAAAGCAGAGCCCACGGGCGCTGCCGGTGCGGGGACTCCTCTCCCACCGCAGCCAGCAGCAGGGATTTACCTTGCCGTTTCCTTCCACTCGGCATCTTGGCCCTCTTTTACACAGATCTCATCCAGCTCGGAGAACAAGTGGTGAGGGACGTGCTGCTCGTCCTCCTTGGTCCTGAGAATGAACTGCACCCGCTGGGACGGGGAGCCTGGGGGCAGAAGGCAAAGACCCATCCCGTTACCGCGCCTGAATACAGCTCGTCACGCTCACATGCAAAGTGGCCATCAGCACCAGTTCAGCCATAAACACTGGGCTGGCCCCTCTCCTCTGCGTCTGTCCGGGCTTGCACAGAGCCGTGGAGAAGGAGAAGCATCTATTCCACCTCTGCATAAGGATGGGCTGCTTTCCTTCCCCACATTGCCATTTTTAAAGCCAGGACCCCTCTAAGGAAGACGAGCCTAAACCCATTATGCATTTAACTGCATTAAAAAAAAAAAAAAAAAAAAAGAAAACTTGGGAAAAAGAGGGTGGTGCTCAATAAGGCCGCTTTCCCTCGGAAGAACAGCGACTCACTCAAACTAGCCACGGGGACCTGCTTGCAGAAGACCCCAGCGCCCACGTAGCCCCCAGGAGTTTAGCGAATGCTGCGGTGGGACTTACAGTGGTAGCCCTGCTCCGTCGGGGCAGAGCCCTTCTCTGGTTCCCCTTTCCAATGCTTCTGGCTGTGGCGTCGGTGATGCCGGTGGCTCTGCCTCACCAGCGGCATCCGCGCGCCCACGTACAGGGTCCGGTGGCCTGTGAAAAAGCAGCATTTTGCAACACTCTCGGCATTGCGGCAGTGGTTGAGGTGGCCGGTGCCTTGCTAAGCCACGGTTAAATCCCAGGAGCAACACCAGCTTCCCTCAATGTTATTTTCACTGGACCTCCTTTTTTCCAAGCCTATTTTACTCGAGCTTTGCAACAACACAGCAACAACAAGTGTTGGCTCTGGGTCATCTAAAAGTGCCCTGAAAGTATTGAACCTCTTCTCAAATTCCAGCTTCGGCTGGACAACACTCAGACTTGCTCATTAAGCAGCAACACAAGCTAATTATTTTCAAAATCTCTGTATGGCACGGGGTGACAAGAGACGATCAAATCAGTCCCATCGTAACGAACTCCAGAACAAAAAACCAAAATCACAGCCCCGCGTCTGCAGCCCTTAAATGATTCTCCTGACCTCTCCAAGCCAGGAGCAGCCGCTGTGAGAAAAAAAAGCCGTGAATTATCGAGCCCCGTGGCTAAAACTCACACCGTGGCCTCCCTGGGGGCTTTTTCCCTCCGTTTAAAAAGCCGTAATAGTAAAAAATGTGACAATAACTGTGCTGCTTTATTAAGAAGCGTGGCACGTTTTGCTGCACATGATGTGACACCGAGCAAGGCACATTGGAGAGACTTTGTGCAATGGGAAAACGCGCTGGGCTGGTGGCCCCTCTACCAGGATCTCAGCAGAGACTCACCTTCCAACTCCTCCTTCTCATAGCGAATACTGACAGTGTTGCTCGTTCTTCCCCGGTCAATCACTGCCTCCTCGTCATGTCTCTGTTTAGCAACGACAAGAAGGGAAAAGTTGGGGCTGGGGGTGGAGAGCTCCCTTACGTCCTCCCAGCCATCATCCACCCCTGCGTCCACGCGAGTCCACGAGCCATCACGCCTCTGCGTGCCTCCTCCTCCAGGCACAGCCCTAAAAACACGGACTTGTAGGAGGTTTTTCTTCCCATACGCAAATAAAACAGCCCATAACATCCCCCGTACTGTATACCATGAGAGTCTGGAAGTATTTACTACAGCAGGAGAGGGATGAGTGTTTCAGACCAAAAAACCCCATCTCCTGCTTTGTTCTTGAGGTTCCTGTCTAAAAAAGGGATTTCCAAACTGGAAAAAAAAAAAAAAAACCAAACCACAAAACTGCACTTTTGAGCCCCGGCCGTGCTACCTGTAACTCTTCCAGAAGTGTCATTTTGTAACCCCCGTTTGGGTTCATCCTCACGTCAGTCACTGGGTTTTGGGGACAACTGAACCTCCAGATCAGTCAGGGGGCCCGATTCCCCAAGGACTGATGGAGTAGCCCTCACGGGAGGAGCTAAGTGGCACCCAGTGTGCACCAACTCCAGAGACACAATAGGGACCATTATGATATCACAAGCTATGATGCGGATCCAGGCAGCTATTTAAAGCCACGCACCCCTAGACCCTTCCCGCTTGGAAAACTTAGTGCCTGGGGAGAAGCCAGCTCTGCTTTGAGCAAAAACTCTCCAGAATAGAGAAACTTCCTGCATGAGAGGTGTCAGGCTCAAAAGTGTGCAGAAGGAAAACCCTTCACAGGCTCGTTCACCCTCCTGAGAAGCAAAGCCCATTAGCAGCATCATGTTTTCTCTCTTTTTCTTTCTAACAGTAGAGCTGAAGCTCTAGCATCCTGAGGATATAGGAGGTACAAATACGGTAGGGAAAAAGAATATCTTATTGGATCAATGGGTAGATTCAGAAAAAAACCCTGCTACACAGTAGTTTATCCTGACTGCTAGCTAGAACCGAGAAGACTGGTTTTTCCACCTGGGTCAACAGTTCCGGTGAAACATGCTACCCGTCTAGGACGGCTGCATCTGAGGAAGAAGAATTAGTTACCTGCAATAAAAGGAATAACAATGAGTCATTTTGTGTCATGATATTCATCAGACTGCACAGAGAAACAAGAGACAAATGCATTTGAATAACCATGTCTTGTGTTACGTTTTAACCACTTAACGTTCCGTCAGAAATACCCCAAGAGCTCAAGAAGAAAGAGCAGAAAGACAGGAGACAGGTGAAAGCCTAGAGCCCCAGCCAGATGGAATGAAAGACCCTCTTCCTCCTCTGAAGCTTCAGCAAGGCTTCCTTCACCTGCTTGTTCCTCCGACTGTAAATGACGGGGTTCAAACTGGGGCTGACGAGACTGTAGAAAAGGGAAAGAACTTTCTCCCTCCCAGATGAGCTACCGCTCCCGGGCCCCATGAACATGAAGATGGCGTTTCCATAAAAGACACTCACCACGGTCAGGTGGGAGCCACAGGTGGAGAAGGTTTTGTGCCATCCTGGCGCAGAGCGGATGCGCAGAATGGTGGCCAGGATGTCCAGGGAGGAAATCAGGATTAAGCCTAAAGGGAAGAGGAGGAAGCACACGCAAACAGCAAAGATCAGGACTTTATTGGCAGTAGCGGCAGTGCAGGCCAGCTTTAAGACAGCAAGAATTTCACAGGAGAAGTGGTCAACCTCGCAGGGGCCACAGAAAGGCAGGTGTAAAGCCAGAGAGGCTTGTAGTGTACCAAATACGAACGCCAAAGCCCACGGAACTGTGGCAAGGGCGAGGCACAGCCTCCAGATCGTGATGAGGCCATAGCGGAGGCGACGGCAGATTGCCACGTAGCAAACATAAGACATCACGGCCAGCAGCACGCACTCTGTAAGTGCAAAGATTAAATAAAGATGGATCTGTGCCCCACACCCAGAAAAGGAGATGGTTCTGCCTTGTCCAAGGAGGTTCCTTAGCATATGGCGGACATTGTTGGGGGCGTAGCAGATGTCCACGATGGAGAGGTGGCAGAGGAAGAAGTACACGGGGCTGTGGAGGCAGTAGTCCAGGCAGATAAGCAGAAAGACAAGTGCGTTTCCCATCAGAGTGGCAGAGTAGAGGGCAGAGAAAAGGCCAAAGAGGCAGCGCTGCAGGGCTGGGGTGCTGCGGAACCCCAGGAGGATGAATTCTGTGACAGTCGTTTCATTCTGCACGCTGTGCTGGAGGTGAGGCAGCACAAACTGCGACCACGGAGATCTGGAAGGGAAGGAGCAAGGAAAAGGAAAGAAAAAGGAGAGTTTTCCTAAGAACGTAGTGTCCTTTACGCTGCAGCTCCCTTCTCCCTGTTTTTCCCTCCGACTCCAGGGAAAGGTGCGTACTACCCTCACCACGCTGAGCGACGTACATCTGAATTGCAAGCTCCAATCTCTCTGCAAACTTTGAGCAGTTTGACCAATCTCGCACAACTTTGCTGCCTAGCTTGCCCTTGAAGTCTTTCTTTTCCTGGGTTGGTTTTGGGTTTTTTTTTGCAGGGGGTGGGGAGGGGCAGGGTGTGGTTTTGCTGTTGGAGAAAATAAGATGATGAAGATCGCGGGTGTCGATTAAGGTGAAGTCAGAACAACTGCAAAGCAGCTATTTTAAATTAAGTCCATATTAAAAGGAACGCACAGTTCACAGAATAATTCCAGTTTTACCATTAAGCCAACCAGCATTTCCAATCCACTGCTGTGTCCTCTTTACCTTAGTGAAATGCATTCCTATTGAATCCTGCAGTTGCTTGATCCAACTCCCCTTCCCAGCAGGGAGGCTACTGCAGGTCCGGGAAGGTCAGGCAGAACGTCACCTTGGTTCCTGCTGTGCAGCTGCTCGCCGTTACCAGTTTCGCAGGGTGCTGGTCAAGGTCCCTGGGCATCCCCTGGCACTTGCCTCCACGCGGCTCTCTGGTCTCCAAGATCTTCCGCCACTTCCAGGATATTTCCTCCAGCCAGGATCTTCACCTTTTCCTTCCTGGGTCCCCTTCTTCTTTTCAAGATCCCTTCTTCTTTCTGGGAACCCTTCTTTTTGCCACCACCTCTTCTTTCTGGAACCCCACGCCCCCAGTTTTCCCAATCTAAGTTGTCTATCTGAGCAGGACAATGCCTGATCAGCCTCCTAATTAAGGGCTCTGTCTCCTAGCTCTTTATTCACTGTAGGATTCGGGACATGCCACTTTTGCTTATTCCAGGTGTTACCCAAATTTACAACCAGCCCACGCTGGTTGCATGTAGCAAGAAGCAGGCTTCTGCTTGACAGCTCAGAATTCAGTTTCAGACATTCACACACACAGACCTTGCCATACACGTGCACCCAGTCACGTGTTGCCTGGTAACATTCACAGTTTGAGCCAGTTTTTTGTCTACGGCCGGGCTTCAGAGGCAGGGCATGGCCACAGAAGCGCATTCCCCCCGTCAGTCTGTGAGGTGAGCAAGGGAGAGTCAATACTTGTCTGGTGAGCCTCATACCCAGACAACGTGGTCGATCCCTGTCCTGTGACAGCCCTGGGAAAAGCCACAGCAGGGTGCTCCATTGCCTCTGCCTAGGTCACTGGGGTTCCCCTGCCTGCCATTGCTCCTTTGTCCTCCTCTGTGTTTGTGGAGATGAACCTTTAACCACACAACCTAACACCTACAACACTGGGAAAAAGAGAGGCAGCAGAGGGTCCAACGTGGAAGGTCGCTGATGTAAAATGCTCTTTGTGAGAGGCAGCACACCTAGCTCACCTCCTTGTTCCTGAGCTGCTCTATCAGGAGCACTGCGTGCAGGATGCTCTGTTCAACAGGCTGTGTCTGTATCTGACTGCCTTGTCCTTGCTACAGCACCGTGTGCTGGGGGAACGCCACGGAGAGCAAGGAGGACGCTTTTTCCCCAGGAGCAACGGAGGATGCTCAGCTGAGTGCTGCTGCAGGGGCCAAAGTGGGGCAGGCAGGCAGGGAGGGGAACGCAGGAATGAGGGAGCTGGGAGTAACCGGGCAGTCTGGGAGATGCCCGAGAGGCTCAAGAACCCTGTAAGCACAGGAAGAGCTTAGAGGAGGTTCAATGTGAGGCCCTGTGGTTAACCATCCCCTCCAGATCTGCACCTTCTCTGGTTCCCGAGTTACCGTGCAGTTTAACAGCCTGGTGCAGAGATCCTGACTGGGAGATCACTGTACCTCCAGGAGTTAGGGATCCACCTAACAGTTAACCTGAGCGGGTGCAGGTCTGTGCTGCGCTGTACGTACAGCGTGGCCTTCAGGCTGTGTCCCTACACATGTCCCTTGGCCGCAGGATCAACTGAGCTGGTTGACTGTAACAGAGGAGCCTCCAGGCAGCTCCTGCTTGGTACCAGCGATTACGCCACCTGTGCAGCCCTGCCGGTATCTAAACTGCAGCAAGAAGTCCGCGTGTGAACATCCCTTATGAATACAGGAGGAAAGTGGAGGAACGACAGAGGGGGCAGCCCAGGGACACAGAGCCCCAGGTCTCATCTGGCCGCTCCTGTGACCCTACGGTGTATTCAAAATCAAATACCTGAAGTGCTCCCTTAGATGCAGTTTACAGCCAGGGGACAAGAAGGTGGCAGTTCTGCATTTTGCAGCTTCCAGGCTGATGGCAGAGCCAAAGGAAAAAAAAAAAAAAACCCAAACCAACCAAGAGAGGTAAAACTGGAGCGCAGGGAGCAAATGCTTTTCTTTCACCTTAGGCCAACTGCTCGGACGCTCTCTATGCTGCCCTGCCCCAGAGGGCATCCCTCTCGTACCAGTAAGAGACATAAGAGCGAATTAAAGCCAGGACCCCAAACCAGACCAAAAACCCGGTCGTGATGAAGAAGAAAGTGGAGAATGCATCAAATGTAACAGAAAATGATTTTGGACATTCCCAGTTTACATTTGGAAAAAAAGAAAAAAAAAAAGAGGAGGAATTAGGTATTGAAAGAAGAGCACTGAATGATAAAGCGGTAGCAGTCCCTCTACCGCTACAAACCCACACCCCCACACGCACGGACACACACAGGCTTAACACCACCGAACTCCCATGGACTGTGACGTTCACCTCAGCTTGCTTGTCTAGAGATATTGAATGCTTGAAGCACACCAAGGATAACTGAAAACATCTGCATGGCTTTAATGGGAATCCTCCAACTGAAACAAAGCGCTTTCTCCCTCTGTCTGCGTTGGCACATCCCCGAGTCACGCTCTCACTCCTCTCCTTCAAAGTCAAGATTCCTAAACGTGAAAAGTGGGAGTGGGGAAGGGCAAAGGGAAGAGAAAAAGAGGGAGAGCATCATCAGTGGAAGACCTGCCAGCTGCTGCTGATTCAGCCCCGTTCGGGGGACCACCCCAGCAGAGAGGAGCTGGTTTGCATGCCACGGTCCTCACTGCCTGTTCCCAGGGACAGGCCGTTTGCTCAGCCTTGCCGGCCAAAAAAGCGTGGGCAAAAGCCATGGGAAAAGCGTAGGCGTGCGCCATCGCTTGCAGAGGAGCACGGTCACGTTCACGTGCAATCCTTTACCTTTTTCCTCCCTGGATTCAAAGGGTTTCTGTCTTCAAAGTGAGAGCCTTCCATACGGTCGTTTGTGACATTTCATCCAGGATAATAATCTCAGAAGGATCAGTCCTGCAATAAATATTTTACATAGCAATCCGTGATTATGGGAACTGATGCCACCAAGGGCATTAGCATCAGCAAGAGGAACAGTGGGGCCCCAAGAATCAAAGCTTCGCATAAGCGTGGGAGGTTTTGCTGGATGAGGAGTTTTGGGAGGCAAGCCGGGGAGCTGCAGAGCAACAGCTCTGTGCAAAGGCTCTTGCTGGGGTTTAGCCCCGGTCCGGGTTCCTAAGCCACTGCTGGTACAGATCACGCCTGCAACTCCTCATGTTTAAGTATGAGGATCTCCAGCTACCGTAAAGGCACTGATGATGCAAGGTTTGGGGGTCAAACGCGAGTGCTGCAGCCACTCTGCTTGGGGTCAGAGCCCTGCGATCACCTCCTGCAGCCCTGCCCCTGAATCTGATTTTCCCACCAAGCTGCCTGCTGGTTTCTGTGGGATGCCCCACAAAGAGGCAAGTGGAGAAAACTGTGCCAAACACCTTCAAGCTAATCTTGCCGGGGGTCCTGGCGCTTGGTGGGGCTTTACCTGTCACTGCTTTGCTTTGGGATATCCAAGTCACTGGTCTTCCCCATGCTCAGCTGAACTGAACTTGCAGCAGCAGCAGCTTCCATCGCCTTCTGGGACTCCTGACATAAAAAGGGACAAATCACGTTCTCTGTCTTTGGTCAAAGTGGAGATAAGCTGAATGCCCAGCAAAAACTTAGCAGTCTGCCCTCCCCTTCTGCCCCTTGGCACCTATAGGTATTAGTGCAGCAGGGTAAAAACCGTTCACTCCAAAGATTTCGGGGCAGGGGGATTGTGTGTTCAAAACACGATTATGAGCAAATCTTGCCAGCAGCAGCAGCAGCAGCAGCACCATCTAATAATAATAATAATGATAATGACCTTCGTGAAAAACGACTCGTTTTAAAAATTACACCTGTATTCAAGTGTTCAGCTCACTGCTAATTGAGGAAACAAAGGTTACAACGTGGGATCCAGGCTATTGGGATCTATTTCTATCAAGTGCTCATCTTCCCCCAACGTTTCCAGACAAGCTGTAACAGAAACAGGCAATCTCACAGCCCGAGAGAGAGAGATGTCCAGCCCCGAGGACCCAGCAAGCCTTACCTCTTCTTCTTCTCCGGCTTCATTTCTGGCATCGTCCAACTTCTTCTTCCTTTCTGGCATAAGGTCATCCAGAAAGCTGAGCTCTCGCTTTGAGAAGCAGAAATCCATCGCTTTCCGGACAAAGACGAGAGCCAAAACCTTCACGAATAAGAGGGAAGATGCAGTGAGCTCAGAGATGATGCTACCTCTCACTCCAACGCTGCAAACACCCCGCTGCCGAGCGGCAGCAGCTCTTACCATCATGGGAAAGATGATGGCGGCACGGGACACCTTGATGGTCCAGAGCAGGACGAGGCAGATCAGCTGGATCACCGTGAAGAAATGCACCTTTCGCAAGGGCACGTGCCGCAGGTAGATGAAATCCGGCTGGTGTTTCGCCGGCATCCAAAACAGCTTCAAGCGATCAAAGAACTGCAAAATAAAAGGGAAAGGTGGCCACCTTGGGACTGCAGAAAGCTTCTGGCCCTCTCGAGACGTGGAGGCAGTTTGCAGCATCTCGCTTGCCGTCAGAAATCCTGGATCCCACCACGTTCCTCCTGGCAGCAGCACCCATTTTCCCTTCGCTCCATCTATCAACCAGCTTGCCCCTGAGAGCTGCCCACCAAATGGCAACTATTCCATGTCATTCCATTATTAGCATTTCTTGGCCCACTGAATCCCCCAGCGAGGATTTCCACCAGTGGTAGAAACTGCCTTCCCTTTGCACTGAATTCCCCCGCTTTCACGTAACCAAACGCTGACCTGCCCTAAACCCTGAAACAGAGAGCACTGAACTTGCCTGGTCCTCCCAGCCCTATATACCTCCTGTGCCTCCACCAATCTTTTTCTTACACAAAAGAGTTTCATTGCTTGCTCTGGGAGAAGTTTTTCCCATGCCACTGCTTTTTTCCCTGCTGCTACGGAGACAAAATACCAGGGAGCCGACATGCTGCACGCTGTAAAAGAGTCCGTACCTGAATTCCTCTGAGCGACGACACACCCATGTAGAGAAAGACGCCATAAAGCACAGGCATTGGTATAAACTGGGGGAAAAAGGGAAAAAAAAAAAAAAAAAAAAGAATGCAATCATTTCTTTTTCTATATTGCATTTTCAGTATTACCACCCTCTTCCACAGGCACTGCCTAAAATTGCTTGAAGCTTTCCAGCTTCCATTCAGGGTTAGAGATGGGTCAGATTTTAACCATTAAAGATTTTGTGCACACGAGTGAGCTAAGGCTCTGCTTTAGGCTGAACTTTTGAGTTACCTCTCATCAGAATAATCCTATTTTCCAGAAAGGTTGGAGGAAAATAGGCGATTTCACCCGTGCTACCCTATGCCGCATTCTGCGGCAGTAGAAAAACACTTCTGCCTATTCTTGGGGCAACAGGCAAAGGCCACATGCCTCCTTTTAGCCTAGAGACGAGATTACTTTGTGGGACGAACGTGCGAGGAAGCCCACGGGGATGACTTCAGTGTGTTTAGCTCCTGGGAACGGCTGTTCCGGGGCATTTGGGGAGCAAATTGCAACCAGTAAAGGGCTGCCTGTTTGAAAGAGAGCAGATGTGCTGGTCTGAATATGCTCAACTGAAACCCATAAACATGGGTGGGCCTGAAAGACACCCGAAAATTAAAGCAGTTGCGTTGCTCGCTCGCCTCGAGCGCACCAAACGGGGGTCTGAAGGGCTGCAAAGCGTAACCGAGGCTGGTTCCCACCGTGGGTCAAGCCCCAAGGGTTGGGATCACCTCCTCCTCCTCCGCTCCACAACTACTCAGGCCTGCAGAGAGGCGACTGTTTTTCTATAACCTCCAACAAGCTCGCGGTTGTTGGGTGGTTTGCATTTTCCTCTTACCTTTAACACGGAAGTGAAGAAGATGGAGCAGCCCATGAGCACAAAGATCAGCAAGCCAGTGACTCTCTGCTCTCGTATCCCCAGAAACTTGGGTTGTTCTCCTGGAGCTGAGCAGTCAGACTCTACTTTGAGGCTATTCACGTGGGTGATGGACAGGACGGTCGCAGCCACAAACCAGGGCAGCCCCATCACAGAGCACACCCCGAGCATCACGGCCACCATGAAAAGGTCCAGGTGGTACCCGCATCCTTTCTGCAGGCAGGAAAACAAGAAACAGAGCATCCCATAGCACAAGAGCAAGGATAACGTCGCAAGTCAGACTCAAACCCTGCTCGAGCACAAGTCAACTTCTTCAGAATTTAAAACAAGAAATGGAAACAAGTAAGGGTGTATGCAGGCTTTGCACAAGCACCTGGCATGAAAATCTGGCAGGAGTTCAGACACAATGGATATGGGGAGCTTGTGCGATACATACTTCTCCAAAAAAAAAAAAAAACCCCAACCCAAAACCACCAAACCATTTTTTTTCACTCACAAAGAAAATTCTGCCACTTGCAAGTAAGGTGTGACTCTGAGTTATCCCTGGCAGCGCATCAAAACAATTCATTCCCCGCAGCTGCTGCTGCCATTTTAAAACAAAAACGCGCTTCTATATTGCTCCAAGATTAATTTGCTCCTCCAAAAGGTTGCTCATCTGAACTGCTCAACTGAACTTGCTCCCTGCATCATCATTAATCCAGGAGAGCATCCTGCCACGCAGCCTGACCTTGTCCCAAACCAATGCCTTCAGAAAGCATTGGGAATAAGAGCTTCTCCCCAGACCTGCAGCCCAGAAGGGGCTGGGGATGGGGTCATCTCTTGCAGCCCCTTACCTTCAGCTTGTGCTCCTTCCTGTTCACAATAACGGCACTGATCTGCTGGTCCATGAATATCAAGATGGTGCAGAGCAGAGCTGGGACGAGCGCAGCCAACACCGTCCACCAAGGGTTGGGTCCTATGGGGTTGATGAACCACCCGCGGTCGTCTCTGGTAGGCTGCAACAAAGCCCACACATCAGCATCATCTCCCAGCCCAGGCACTTCACTGGCTTTCATTTTCCCCTCCGTCCCTGTGTCAGAGCACCTCCCAGCCCTGGCTTCATGTCACCCTCGCCCGGGGGCTTCAGCAGTGCCAGTGTCCTCTTTGCAAGCACCTCTAGATACTTCTCCTGTAGGTATCTAGTTTTGGGGCCATCTTCTCATTTCCAGAAGGAAGCAAGGCACTTGGAGGTGGAAGAGGAGATGGTCACACCACCAGCATCTCCTCCAGACTCAGCCCTGCCCTGCCCCGGCATCACCTTGTGGCACCCCCACGTGCCAAAACACACCGTTACCTTGAACGTATGGGGGACGTGGAGCTTCGGCGATGGGATCCCAACCACGAAGTCAAGGAGCACCATGATGACGATGGTGAGGAAAACAGCAAAGTCGCTCACTGTGGACCGTACCTGGGGCAAGAAACCAGAGGTGAAAGGGGCATCGCAAACAGGGACGTAACATGAGATGCAAGAGTTGCAGACATCCACAACATCGAGGCTGGTTAACCAAATCCCACCACCCCTCTGAGCACGTGCAGCCTAATCCCTTGCTTAGATACTGTTGCTGTGTTTGTCCCTGTGAGGTCTGGTGTCAGACAATAAAAAAAGGTTAATTAGGCGGACAAGGGTTGGTTTAAGTCAAAACCTAAAAATAATAATAATATTAAAAAGAAGAAAACAGATGTCTGCCACTACAGCTACACTCACAGCTATAATGGCAACAAGGCACTGAGGCATCCTTTATTCCTCAAAAGGAAGCTCCTCATTTGAATCTACTTTCCGCTTGAGCACATAATGCACAGAAGGTAGGGGAAAAAAAAAAAAAAAAAACCAAAAAACCCAAACCCCAAAGCTTTGGGAAACCTGACTTCCTACTACCTGAGGAAAAAAAAAAAACCAAAAAAACCAAAAAAAACCAAAAAAACCCAAAAATCATCAGTCTGGGGCAGGTCGCGAGGCAGGTGGGAAATGCTACGATGATTTTGCACTCATGGAAATGAGTGCGGGACATCCAAGCTCTTGGAGAGCTTGGCCTGCAAGGCCAACGTTTCCCAGCTTGACCAAGGGGTGGCAAATACTGCTTCGCGCTCCAGGAAAGCCATTTTGGGAAACAAGTGTGGAGATGGACGCTGGCCACCGTCTTCTACCTACTCTGGTTGGAAAGTAGCGGCTGGTTTTAAACTTCTTCAAGAAGCTTGACAGGGCAAAGGTGGCGAAGAAGAGGATGCAGCACCAGAAGAACACGTCAGGCGCGTAGGGGCCGTCGCGTCCACAGGCAGGTCCTTGAAACTCCCCATGCAAATACCGACACTCCTGGAGAAACAGAGCGTCAGGACACAAAGGCAATGCATGTGCGGCAGGGAAACCTCGCATAGCTAGGGGGTTTTGAGGATCTTGGTCCAAGATCCACGACCCTGTAACTGCTCCTGCCAATGGAGATTTATATTTAATGAGCAGCAGCAGCTGAACAAGTGACACATCGAACTACGCAGTGGAGAAATGAGATGTGAGGGGACACCATACCACACACCCTCGGCACATCCTCTGCCTGCCACTCGAGCAATCGTGGCTAAAGAAGACACCAGAGGGGAAGGAAACACTGGAAACTCTTGGGGATAGAGAGAGAGGGAACAGGGAAGGAGGGCTAAAGACAACCATGGTAGGAAAGGAGGAGAAGAGACAAATCGTCCCTTCCCAGGGGAGGGCTCGCAGAACCTGGCCAAGAAGGGATGAAGGCCACCATAAGAGCCTGCCGTCCTAGGCCCGGGCTCTGCTTCCAGCAACAACAGCCTGAGAGGCTGCTCAGGCATGCAAATTTATGCATGTACCTACAGACAGCACTGAATAAGAAAGCAAGGCCTGGAGTTACTAGGAACCCATTAAGGAGGCCAATTACTACCTTGCAAGCATGAACTTAAGTCCTACAACTTCTACAATAATCAAACCACCCACTACTTAACCTTGCTCCCAGTCAGAAATACTGTCCTGCAACAGGGTTGAGGGGGACACTTGTTACCCACAACGTTGGGGACCAGGTAGACTGGACAAGGTGGACTCTCCTCCCCAGGACCACGCGGGTTAAAACCACATGCTAGATTTAAGCAAGGACTTTTCCGAGCAGCACTAGCACAGTTTGAAGCCCATCATCCCCTGAAGGGCTCTGACTTTTGCAGCACGCAAATGCCCCTGGACCCCATGGCCGCGGCGTGAGGAAGCAGTGGCTCGGGGCACTCACGGTCACTGTGAGGTTTTCCCAGGCGATGCCGGACACGTTGATCTTGTTGCTCTCCCAGAAACGCAGCGTTTCGTTGCTGGGATGGGTCGGTGCCTCACACTTACAGCTGGGAGGAGAGAAGCCAAGACAGGGGTAAGGGAAAGGCGATGGAGGTGCAGCCCGGAGCTCCTGCCAAGGGGCAGCAGCTTTCTCAGGGGGAAAAAAACCCACTAGTAGCTGGTGAGGAAGTCCAGCTTGCTGTGCATGTGCACAGGGTAGGTGTCTCGCAGGTGACTCAGCTTCTCCAGAGCCTCATAGATGAAGATGATGCAGATGAGGGAGGCAAAGGCTTCTTCCGTGAAGCGGGTGACGTAGCACACCAAACAGCTGGCGTCGGTGGCCACCAGCACTATGCACAAGAAGGCGGTCCACAGCCCAATGCACGCCCGCAGAGACAGATAGGAGAGCGTGTACTCCCTGGGAAAGCAGAATGAAACAAAGACTGGAAAGGCCAGCAAGAGGCCCTGAGCCATGCCTGCCTTCGGGGAAAACGGGGAGCAATTTTGGAGCGTGTCAAGGCTGCGGATGGTAAATCCAGTTTCCACGTACTACTACAGAGAGCCTCGGGGCTGTGGTGCAGCGTGTAGACCCACAGGAGGAGAGGCCAATTATTTAATTATCACTGTTTAACAAGGATCTTGTGTTAACACCTTGGAGGCTGCTTGAGGTCAGGTCCCTCTTGTGCCAGGGGGTGTTCTCCCACATCACCCTGATGCCCTAACACTGAAACCAGCTGGGTTTGCACCCAGTCACCCGCTGCCAGCAAGCTGGGGCTTAATAATAAACCTTATGGCAATAAGGGTGCTTTAACTCCCATCAAAGCCATCGCAACAAAAGGACTGTCACTAAAATCTAACAACTACCCCTAAGAAAAAGAAAAGAAAAGCATCTTTTCTCCATCACTGCCGCCTTCTGAAGGCTCTCGCAGCACCCAGCTGCGGCAGCCAGCCTTACTTGCAGAATTTGTAGAGGATCTTCTCAAACACGAGGACGGGTCCGGTGCTGCCGAGGATGGTGAGAGGTTGGCCGGCAAAGAGGGAATACACCACGCCGGCCATGGATGCGCCCAGCAGCGACTCCATGGCACTCTGTCCGGGGAAGAGAGGCAGCAGTGAGTAAATAAATCATTAGGGAGAAACAAAAACCAAAACAAATTCACTGCAGCAAGGACTTTGGCCTGAGTTTTATCCTCCCCCATGCCCCCCAACAGAGAGAGGTGCTCACTATGTGGCCACTGGTCGCCTCCCCCAGCAGTCCCCCAAAGGTGATGACAGGGGACATGCAGGCACAGTAGAGGAAGAGGAAGGACGCCAGGCACTGCAGGCTCAGACCATCCCGGAAGTCGCTCCAGAACCACGGGGCTTTCCGCTTCACATCCAGGGTCAAGCCTCCAAAGAGCCTGCAGGAAGGAAAAAGAAGAGAGTCTGTTCTCTTGGAAGAACACGTTGACTTTTCTTTGCTGCAGAAGGGCAATCACAAGCATAGAGTAACTTTCATGGCTAAAAAGAAGCGCTCTCCTTCATCCCAAACCAAGGAAACCTGCGTGCAATGGTGATGCTGTGGCTGAGCCCAGCTGCCCAGATCTCCCACCTGCCCAGCCCAGGGGACCAAGCTGGTAATGTGGAGCCCCTTCACTGAACCAGCTAACCCCAAAAACCTGCTAGAAGGGAAGGTGCATGCTCAGATTTGAGAGGCAAACAGGAAAAAAACCCAAACTATTAAAGCTCCCACCTTCCCGTCCGCTGCAGTTCAGGGCCACTGTGTTTCTCCAGCGTGCTGTGAGAAGCACTGTCATCAAGAGCTCCTGCCATCTTCCTTTTTTCCTGTTAAAATGGAAGTGAGATAAACCTATGTATTTGTAACCACTGGCTTGTTTTGCTTCTGGTCTGGCTCTGTGACTGTGTCAGAGTGGGACCTTGTGAATTTGGGCCCCTGAACAGCATCCCCAGCCGTCCTGCCGTCCTGCCCGTCCCCCTCGCGCCTCCCGCCGACGCGGCACCCACCTGCGAAGGGACGTTTTTTGGGGGCTCGATTCGGATCGATGGATCCCACTCTCCTGGCGGCAAGACCGTGACCTGATCCAGAAACGCATCGATGCCAGCCACGAGGTCAGCCCCGTTCTTGGCTTTATAGGCAACGTCACGGAAAACCTGCCAACAGAAGACAACCTGGTGAGAGGACAACCCAGCTCGGACGTCCTAACCAGTGCAATAAGCTCTTGGCTAAACGCAAGGTTTTTTCCCCAAAATTTCCTGCTGGAAAGGGCAGGAAATATTCCCCCAAAAGGAAAAATCTGTGCATCACGGCATTTGTAATCATCTCCCCCACGAGGCCCCCATCCCCCATGGCACACCATACCCTTCTGCTTAAAGAGCAAGAGAAGTTGTACTGGCCCTGGCAATGCCACCACTGGGGACAGCGTGCTGGGGACCCCGGGGAGAAGGATGAGGTGCAGGATGCACCCCGGGTGGGATTTCAGCCTCCAGGATGTGGGGTGATGCAAATCCGCGTGTTTGCTTTGGGCTGAGAAAGAGGGCTGGGCTATTTGGAGAGCTGCGGGCAGCTGGGACAGCAAATCCTCTTCCTCACTACTTCAGAGACAGGGAGAGGTGAAGAAAGGCAAAAATGACCCAGAGCTATCTCATCTGGTCGCACCTCATCCGTCATGATAGTGGCCATGGACCTGCCGATCTCATGGTACTGATGGGCTTTTCCTTCTGGTCCAAGCAAAACAAACAGGAACCTGGGCAAGAAAAACAAAATGAGAGAGAGAAGAA
>JAXCMH010003127.1:0-18604 GCA_034783755.1 Circaetus cinereus
CCTTTCTTTTATTTTTTTTTTTTTTTTGCTCTTTTTTTTAGTACTATCCGCCATGTGACGCTTCACAGTCAGTGACTGGGGATCAAGATGTTGTCCAATCAGAGGGTCCGGTGGTTACACTCTTGGTATCTTGGCATCCCGGGGCTGGGCCCAAGATCCACCACGGCTACCTACAACAACACAACGTTTCTGCGGTTGGCGCGGAACGTATCTGGCAAGTTTATGGTTTTAGATACTCCTGAGTTTGCCATGTATCCACGGCAGTAGGTGGTTACGGTAACGTGATGCTGCAGGCCATGAGATATTTTGGATAGCATATTATTCACTGACATAGGCACGCGTTCACTCTCATCCTTCTTACAGCCAACATGCCCCACTAACTATTGCTATCAGGTGGGTATGTCATGTGTTGCGGACCCCGGTAGCCGTGGCGTTCGGCCTGGAAATCAAGCTGCTTCTCTTCCTGGACCAATACACAGCAGGCACAGCAGCAGGATAATACGAAATCCTCACATATAGATCCCTTTATTTCGAACTCGCCGCGGAGCTGCCTCCGTTGTAACATCGTCGGTACCCACCAAAGACCGCAGCAGTTGGCGAGGGCGAAGAGACAACACTAGGCCAAGCTTTACTTGAGAAGCCAGATAGGGAACATCGTGGAAGGGTAAACTCACGTTGCCATTCACACAGCTGCCCTGCTTTAAAGCAGGATCCTCAAGGCGCTGGGCGATACGGCCGTACAGGGAGCACGGGCAGAGGGAGCCTACCAGACCTGGCATTTGTTAGAGTCTTGTTATTATTGGCCACGCGGTTAGGTGCTCAACATTTTGCCACCGGCCTGTAACAGGACCAGAAAGATGCATGCCACTCATTTGACATTTTGCATGGGGATATTTGTTAAGGGATCCTCCAATCCTGTAGATAATGGGAGGGACCCTTGTTTATATGTAGCAAGTAGGTACCCTGCCCACATAATACTACACTTTGCTATCAGTTATATTGCCCTCTCTTGTTGCGTGGGTCCTCACGTTAGTCGCGCTATAATGGATGTAGTCAAAACAATATGGCCTACCTCTGAAACGCAGGCAGTCCAGCGGGATTGCCACTATTTCTTAGGTCCAGTGTTCCCTTCAAGCTATCATTCATGATTTTTTCCCCAGCCATTCCTCCCTTCCCACGATGGCTCGTCGTCTGATATATAAGCGATCTTCTATGGCATGTGGTTAGTCATTTATCGCCAGGTTCCAGTTGGCCTACTTGTTTACTCGCCCTATAGGTCATTGTTCCCGGCGCAAAATCCGGTGTGTCTTCAGGAACGGGCAGACACGTTGTGACTACTGTATCCGCCATGGGAAGAAGTGTGAAAAGGGTACAACACCTAACCTTTCAATAGCTGACTTAGTGCTCACGTTTCTGAGTGATAGGTACCCAGCAGAATCGGGCGGTGGCCTGCCAGAATTGCAATAACCGGAAAAAAAAGGTATATTGCTTCCTCTAGACAAATACTCTCTTATTATCTAATAACACTATATGTTTTTTAACTAGTGCTCGGGTTCCAGACCATGCACACGATGCATGCTATCTCAAGTTCAATGCCGACCTCGCGAACTAGGAAGACCACCAGAGAATGCGCGTGCGGCGGACGCAATTTCTTCTGTCTATACAACCTCGCCCTTGTCTACGCACAGCCAAAATCTGAATCCGGGCGCTGGCTCCGAACAGCCGCAGTCGCCGCTGTATACTCCAGCACTACATCACGAGCTTGACATGCCAAATGACCTCTGCTTCGACTACACAGGACTGAAATCTGCTATCAGCTACCAGGGAACTCCTTACAATATGGTCACACACTCATGCAAACGTATGTACTACAGCTACTCCGGGCCAGGAACGTGGTTCGCCTCCTCTATCAGGAGTCAGCATTATTTATCTGTCTTACAATCCGGTTCTGGTGAGTTCTCCTCGTAGTACTCCCAATTATGTTGCGATGCGGCAGTACCAGTCCTTAACAAAAGCCACAGACCTCACGTATGACATTATAAGCGAGTGCGTCGCATCTTCAGAATTGAAAGAAAATGTCGAGTGTGTCTTCTATGATGCCCAAGCCGGAGGCTTAGATTCATCGCAGACAATGCATTATGATAGTGATAAATGGTACGACCTAGTTGGTTGCTCGACCCCGCTTGTTCTGTGGCCATGACCACCAATTGTATTTTCAACGCAACGGGATCCAGCAAAGGCTCCGAAGGTGAAATATGCGGTGTCGTCGCTCTGAGGCAAAAGAGGCAGTATATCAAACCCTCTGGTTCATTCTGCAACTGCACACCGGATTCTACATAGCCATGCCAAATGTGAAATTAAACTCTATGCACGACCTAACAGATGATATGATTAACTAGAGCCACCATCCACTTCCACATCTCCATTCCCCGCTCGGAAAAGGTCACATAGTCGCCTGATGAGAATCATGTAAGCGAACTGGCGCTCAGAAGTAAAGCGTGGGTGATGATGTAAAAGAATCTCTAATATATCAGCATGACCTTCCGCTGCTGCCAGAAACAAGGCGCTTTGACTGTTTTTGTTAGTCAGGCCAAGGTTAGCATTTGCTTCAAGGAGTTGTTTCACAATATTAAGATGTCCGCGATAGGCCGCGAACATCAGTGGCGTGCTTCCGTCGTGATCCTGGGGATCGATATTAGCACTTCTTTCCAACAGAACTCGAACCACCCGTGAGTGACCTTTTGCTGAAGCAAAGGCGAGAGCAGTCTCGCCTCGAGCATTAGCCTTATTTAGTTCAGCTCCAAAATCTAGTAATAGATTCACCACTGCCTCATGGCCATAATAGCTAGCAAACATGAGTGGTGTCCACGATTCTGGGGCCTCAGCGTCGACGGCTGCTTGGGACTCTAACAGTGCAAGAACTGTTTCGGAATGCCCTCGTTTTGCGGCCAGACCAATCGCAGACCAGCCATTATGGTTCCGCTCATTCACTCTGGCACCGAAATCGACTAACATATTGATGATCGTGGTATTGCCACGATATCCGGCGACCATGAGCAGCGTATTGCCTGCATTGTCCCCAGCATTTGCATCCGTATCGCGTTCTAGCAGAACGCGTAGCGCCCGAATATGCCCGTGCCGCGCCGCGAGGGAGGATGCTGTCTCCCCCCGCCGATTTCTGATATTGGGATCGGCGCCAAACTCAAGGAGTATCTTGATTACGTGCTCGTGTCCATAGTACGCTGCGACCATCAAAGCACTGGTAGCTGTGTAATCCACGGTGTCAAGGTCCGCGCCATGCTCCCACAGGATTCGGACCACGTCTATATGACCTCTTGCGGCCGATAGGAAAAGAGCCGTCCTACCGTATCGGTTCCTTCGTCGAGTGAGCTCGATACTGAAATGTAGAAGCAAAGCAACCGCCGCCATTCTCCCGTGGTAGGCTGCCAGCATGAGCGGATCGTTTCCCCCGTAATCCTCCACGTCGACCTCGGCGCCATACTCCAATAAACTTCGGACGACTTGTGCGTGGCCTTGTTTTGCAGCGAGCAGGAGCGCTGCTCCTCCGTAATCATTGAAGAGTCTAGAATTAGCGGCCGACTGGAGTAGTAAGCAGACGACGTCTAGACGACCCCAATACGCGGCCAGTATGAGAGGAGTGTTTCCGATGTTGTTCCGATGATTCAGGTCACTACCACCCAGCAGGGCTTGAACACAGCCCACATGGCCCTTTCTGGCGGCCAGGCCAAGAGCCGTGTCCCCGTGGGAATTCCTGCGGCTCGGATCTGCGCCAGAGTGGAGGAGCAGCCGGACAATGCGCTCATATCCTCGATAAGCCGCGAACATCAGTGGTGTCCAGTGTTGATGGTTTTCCGAGTCAACATCGGTAGGGCGTGCTAGTAGTGCACGCACAACTGCCTCGTCGCCGCATTCCGCCGCGAGACACAGGACTGCGTTCTCATCCTCCTCGTGGCGATCAAACTCAGACTCCTGGCACAGCAGGAATTTCACATGGTGAGCGTGTCTATCTTGTGCTGTCTGCATGGGCTACTATAGTATGCTTTAATGTAGGTACCAAGTTAGAAGCTAATATCTTCCCTTACTTTCTAGGGACGCGCCAGATATAGGTGCAACTTCATTTATAGCTGCCTCTCCGGAGGTGGATGACCTACTGCGATTTCAAAGATTTTGACTTTACACATATGCGAGGACTGTAGCGGATCTATTTACATTCCAAATCTTGATACGTTCTTAACCCTATAATTACAGAGCCGCCCAGAACTGCCTTCCATACCATGTATAGACACAGTTGTTTTCAACCCCTCAAAGTCAAGACACGCTATTCCATATCTAGCTAGATTGTATTTAAGGGGTTGTTTTGCTGTACGGTCGTTTTACATGAAACGAGCATGTACCTGAGTAGCGTATTTCTGAACACTGGGGCGGAGCTTTCTCGCCGTGGTTCTTCTAGAGGGCATAAGCATCTACAACTACATAGCAAACATGAACCCCGATTGCGATCCGAAACGGGAAGAGCTACAAGGTGGGGGATTGGCGGAGCTGAACGGGCTTGGAGGTCCTCAGACCGAATTATATTTTTGTGTCCCGTTACATGACTTGGCGGAAGGGTACGTGGTGTCCACCAATAGCTAGTTATCAAGCCACTAACATTCATGAACTCGCACCAAGGAACCCATAATTCAAAGCCATGGACACGAGGCAAGGCTACAACCAATAGGCAGCAACAGCCCCTTTATGGAAAACTCTGCGTGGGGGCCTTGGCTTAATGTGTTGCTCCTCCAGGTGAACAGGGATCATGTTCGAGCCTTGTCCTCAACCACCAGGGCTGCGTCAAATCAGATCGACCGGGTTGCGTCCCACCTTCCTTCGCTCATTTCCAGCTACCATTTTCATCACCCCTGAATTTCTCTCTGTCGGATCTTCCATTGTGCTCGCATTCACGCCTTTATCTGTGAGATTGAGGTTGTTGCAACGCTCATTCGAATCGAGGATAACATGGGCGACGACCAAGATATTCCGGAGGACAAACGGAAGTCAAAGAAAAGAGTACGCGAGGAAGTTACTCCGGCTACAGAAGCCAACCAGAAGCAACGGAAACCGGTACCGGTATGTTATCGCAAAGTCTCAAAGCCCCGGTGCCAATTTTTGAATTACAATTGAGCCATTCCGTTGACTATATGCGCCCAACATCAACTACGATTCTAGCGACTTGCCCCTAACCGAACTGGAGAGCCTGCCGAGACAATGAACGAAATGGATAGTTACAGCTCGGATGGCGCCAATATAACCACCAGGAAGGACCCTGAGCATCCGAAGCCCAACAACACAGATATCCCTGGTCAAAGTCATCCCACACCAGCAGACGAGTGTATTAAATGTGCGGGGAAAATGATAAATCTTCGCCATCGGGTACAGCAGGCTCTTGTTTGTGCGGGCCGCGAGACGGACTCTAAACAGGAGCTCGATACTCTTCAGCGTGAAAGCAACCGTCTGAAGGCAGATATAGCCAGGCTCAGAGCTTCCCAGCGCCCTTCATCCACCAAAAATCCGGCGATATCTAGGTTCTCTGCAGATGAATTGCATAATCAAAAGAATGAGATAAAGAAGCTCCGTGGTCGCCTTTCAGGGGCACTCGATCTTTTCGAGCTCATGCGCCCACCTCGGTCCTGCGATGACGCCTTCGTCTCGTCGACGGGCTTTATATACCAGCAAATGGAGACATTAAGTAACTATATCGCATATACAGCGGACTCACTTTGCAAGATCCGAGGCCGTCACTTTGAAAATAAAAAAATGAGCGACGACCTGATACATCTCATTGATCAAACCATCATCAACACGGACCTTTTAGCATCAGAGCCTGTGTCAGCTTTTCGGGCCCTCACATTGGGTTTATTTCAAGAACGCGTGTTCCATGCCTTGGAGATATGGACGGACCTACACTTTGACGGCCTAATGACCAGGCAGTATCAAAACATATTGGATCAACGCAGTATGTGATGATTCGACCCCAACCACTCGGCTTGATAAATAATCACCAGACTAACCATTCTTCGATCCAAATTTAGTTTCACCCGAAACTCTAGAAGAGTACCATCGAGCAGCCATACACCTCACTCTGTCGAGAAACCATGAATTCAATGAATATTTTATACCGGGTTATGGCGAGCAGCTCCAGTTCGAGTTTTTCAACATTATGGCCCCATTAGTAGTATATACAAACGACATGGACAGACGGCTCAAGCGCCAGGCCCGGACGTTATTCGGCCATGCCCTTAACCTACGTGCGAGCTGCTACCCACATAGTGGGACGCGGTATCAGCTCGTCCAGTTTAAACCTGGCCATATATATGACCCCCAAATCATGCAGGCCGAAGATGAGTCCCGGGCACCCATATCTATCCCTGAGGACGGAGGGAAGCGCCGAATTAAGGCTTGCATGCACGGACTGATGAAGGCGTGCTCCGTGCAGGAGAAGGCAACTGGGCTTAGTTTAATTAAAGAGTTGACTCAGCCCTTTCTCCTAGAGGGTGGAATAGAGGGACAGATTATAAGTGACAAGGCCGCCGTCATTCTAGAATAAACATTGACCATCAAGAGAGTGCATAATACATTGCTGTTATTTCTTTTATGTTACACATTACCACCTTACGCTGTGAGCTATTTGAAAAATGCTTCCTTCTGCCAGCATTTACGTTATTCATCCGTGAATGCAATATTCAAAAGACCCCATTGAAAGGTGTCATTTCACCACCACACCACCAAATGTAGGTCCTTTGGGATTAAAAATAGTGGGAATAGAAGGCTAAATTCAGTGCTTTCACCTGAGGAGCGTTTCGCGATTTTATATGGCCTGTCGATTAAGAGATCGCCTACTCAATTTGCTGCCGAGTTCAACGTCAATCGCTCGACAATTTACCGAACCAAAAATCGATGGCTATCCATTCAATCTAGCCCTCGGGAAGGTAACTCAAAGAATTACCTAATCAGCGCCGGACCTGGAAGAAGGCTTAGATAAAAGCTATAAACCTGGTTTGATGGTCCATACATATGGTAGTGCAGGGATTAAGCTATTCATCCGTTCTCTTTACAGAAGGAAGACTTCAAGCCGATCGGAGCAATTTTGAAGAAGCAATTCAAGAAGCTCGGTGGGCTATTCCACAGCAGGCGGATTGAAATCTATGCCACGCTGGGTTGAAGCGGTTTTTCGAGCTCACGGCTGGTATAAAAAGCATTAATTCCTTTAAAACTAGGTTTTCATTATACAATCCAGCGTGGTTGTTGAGAAAATACATTTTGAAGCTGATATATATATCTGTGGTGGGGCGGACGTCGCCAGAGATTTGCAGTTAGATGATCAAACGGTGATCGATGCAGGGTGATCCTGCATGGACGTCGATGTGGATCCTGCTTCGTTATGCAGTATCCTACTGGCCTGTAAATATCATGAGATCGACCGAGATATATTTAGATAGACTGGCGCGTAGGAGTCATCTTATATCATTGATTCCCAGATGAGCGCTTTGTATGCTCCTGCTGATGGCAACTAATTAAATCGCGCTCCATGGTCCGAAAGCAGCGCAAAGAAATAGACCTGCTGTACAGATACTATAAACAACAACGTAGGCTGACCACCTGGCGAGCGATATTCAGGCTCACTTTCCTAGGGAACAACTTGATCGAGCGATTGGCCTCCTTCACCTTCGACAATGATGGCTCTGAATGGAGGCTCTCTTCGATAATTCTGCAAATCGAGATTGCGATAGGGCATGTCAAACGCGAGCATAATCCGGCTCTCTTTGCTGTACTACAGACCCTCTCTGCAAGCTTTCCGAATTCCAGCGCCGATGTCTATGGTCTGAGTGATCGGCTAGGAAAGCTACTGGTATGGGAGAATCACTCTTAACACTATAGTATCCGGAAATAGGATGATATGGTGGTTTGCAAAATCAGCTTCAAACACCCCACACACGCTTTGTTTAGTTTCGAGATGCACCAAGACAAATTATGTGAAGGGTAGTTGGACTTAGAACCGGGTCTAGATTACGAGGTAACCTGGCGATAATTTGGTATAAGACCAAAAAAAGGATGTTTCACAAATATGTACAGTACAGTACTCCTTTGAAAATGCTAATAGTCAATGAACACAGCGAACCCGCGCGGCTGGAGGGTGGTCACGTTTCACCTCTTGATTATAGCCCCGACGTGGTCGAAGATTATATGGGTGGTGATATCCCATCAAAGCTGAGGCCATTTCCCATTTCCCTAATTTTTTTGCTAAAGCGATTGGGCTCCGGCCATAAGCATCCTGAAGAGTTCGATGGGCACCGCAGCCCAGTAAGAACACGATCATCTGTGCAGAAGAAGATCGCACGGCATGGTGTAACGGCCTCCATCCTTCATATTCTTCATTCGGGTCTCGGGCTAGTTTTCTTGCCAGCTTTAGATTTCCTGTCCCTATAGCACGGACAAATGCACCTTGAGATTTTCGGAATCCATATGAAAGCAAAACGTCGACCATTTCAAGGTTATTTCGCTCTGCCGCTACAGTGATGCTCGAAATCGGTCTGACCCCCAAACACATGTCAATTGTTTGTTGGCCCCACCACCAAGAGCTTGGCATGAGTAGTTTATTGAGCTATTTTATGCAAGCTTTATGGGGGTTGTGAGCACGTCAACTGTCACGTGGTTGGTTTCCAGCAACATAGCAACCAAGAATGCATTATTGTGCCTAGTCTACCCTTGTTCCAAGCTGTATGTCTCCAGATCAAGATATTCGTTCATCCATTCTCAGACCACGCCAAGCCGTCGCTGCTCTTTCGGGCCGAGTGCACTAGCTGTGTGCACTGAGAATGATCTATGAAGACCCCCTGTCACAACAAGAGTTGGATGATTAACTAAAAGTGGGCCATATTGCGACTGAAAACACTAGAAGAGGCGGACGTTATGGATAGTGTTGTGATTGCAGTGTGGGTAGTGCTATCAAGACAAGTCACATGAATACTGTAGCACTTTGGTGTTTGGGTTAAAATTGAACCCCCACCTGCTATGCTCTCCCCAGAATCTAGTCTTATACTACTCTTTATCTTCGAAATCGCCGAGTATCTCCTTCTTCATATTCCTTCCTTAAAATAATAGTGGTTGTTATAGGAGTCGCTGTAGGAGTTGCCTTTCCCCCAGCTATTACTCTTCTCGGCGCTAGCGGTCCTACTATTGTTGAACCGATTATTAATAGTGCTGCTACGTTGCCAGGTATTAGCAGTAGATTGGCGACTATTATAAGCAGTGGCCGTGGTATCCTCCATGTGATTGTCTTGAGCGGCGCCGTGCGCAACTCCAGGGCGATCCGATCTCGCCAACTCCGTCGGATGCGATACCCTACTCGTCCTTTCCGGGTCGTCGAGCTCGACCGGCATCGAACCGCTTTGGTCGTGTACCAATGCAAGGCAGAAGCATCAACAGGGACCAGTGCAGCATTTATCAAGCGTCAGGTCGCCGAGGGCCGCTCTTTCGTGACCAGCCATGAATTGGACAGCCCGTTGCGACCAGATCTGATGACGTTCAACGAAAGCAGAAATGATGTCTCCATTCGAATGTTGCCCACCGCGCAGCACTGGTTAGCCCACAATCGGCCCGGAACGCCGATTGTTAAGTTGAAGCCGGAAGCCCGCCGGGCGCTGTGGTACATCTTTTCCGCCTCCTTATCGCCATGCGGCGTCATCGACTTGCAGGATTGTTATTTGGACGAGGGGATGGCCTGTCTTCCAGAATTTCCAGCAACGTTGAAGCAGTTGCAAATCCGAAATTGCCCACGGCCCTTTCCCGGTCCCATCGCGCCAATGGAAGAGACCGTGTCACCATCCAGCAAGTGGCTGCACGAACTCTGCCACCGGGTCCGATTCCTTCGGCATCTAGAGCTGGTAAACTGCGCGTGCTCGCCTGTTGACATCGAGAACCTGCAGCCCTGGATGCCCCAGGTCAAAATCACGATGAGAAGTCACGGGCTACCCAAGATCTTGTCCCAGCTCGAGGATGCATGGAAACAACAGCGGGCCCCCGCCCTCTCAGTTGAGCTCGTCTCACGCTATGTCCTCCTGGAAAACCCCAAGTGGGAGCTGGCCCTGAAGGGCTCATTAACAGGGGCAATCTGGCATTACATCGAGAACGGGGCACAGAGTGACAGGCTCCGAATTATCCCTTGGGCCGCCGTGGCGGACATCTACGGCGAGACGGGTCTTGTCAAACATGCCAGAGTCTATTTGCAGCAATTTCCCGGGAATGATCACCTCGTGGAACACCTCTCAGCGTGTGGCAGCTTTACATTATCCGAGCTGTGGAATATCATCACCTATTTAACCTGGGCTAGCGACGATCGAGCGCTTGAGATCCTAGACAAGCTACTTGAGACGCCAGAGAAAGAGGATTTGGATACTTCAACCGATCCAGGCCCGGCGCCCAATTATATCCATTCATTGCAACCCTGCTGCCCTAACTGACCCGAACGGTGGGCGATGAGCTTCTGTCGGGCGCTGTCTCGCCCGGTCTCTTTCTTCTCCGCGGTGGTGGCAACGACGTCCGTCTTCTTGATTTGGATGTAATAATTGTGATTGTAGTAAATATTAGTTACCCCTATTTGTTTGCATAGTCGACAAGCTCCAGAGGAATCAAAGCGGCGACTCATTCGACCACAGCGGTAGCAACACTGGTCTTTTCGTTGGGACTGCCGTCTGTCGAAAGTGGAAGGCATCGGGTGGATGAATATGATGTGCTATATTTGCATATCAGCGGTTGATTCTCATCATTAGTGCTCCGGAGGTATTCACCAACTCGATTTCAAGTACTTCTGGTTTATAGCAGTTTTTTTGTTCCAAGCATCGCATCCTTTAAATAGAGAATTGTAACAATCCATCAAGGACTATGGATCGCTGCGACACCGTGTGGTTTAAAGCCGGCGCTATGAGCACCCCGTATATTTACTAACGAATTTGCCATTGTCCAAGCCTCCCCCATAGTTCATCATACTCTTGCAGTGTTAACCTGAATTGAAGATCACACCCACAGACCATAAAATTGTTAGCTATGGCTGTACCACATCCAGTATTGAAAGGCTCCCATCTAGATTACAGCGTTCGAAACGTTCGTCACCGGATTTACGCCAGCAGCTCGAGGATCTTACGTATGAGATCAGCTCTCTAAGGGCGGAGTTACAGTGGCAAAGAGAGTCCCGACAGGCATTATTGCGGTTCAAAGAGCAAATGTTTCGCATATTCGACACAATGGAAGACGCATTGGTCCAAGTAACTACAACACTGCAACAGTGCGAAGAACGCTATTTTAGTCTTTGGGAAACTGTGTCCAGTAAGAGCTCCGGAATGATTTAGATCGCATATATATATTATTTTAGGTATGACAGAAGGAACCCCAACGCTTCACACCATTACAATGAAGGCATGAGCAGATTTCTAGCTATTTCGACCAGTTCATGCGGGATCTAGTTGCGAAACCAAACTAGGGCGCGGCACAGGAAGATGACTCTCTGCGCAAAAGAAGACGCATTGACACAATTATCATAGCGATATAAATCTAAAGCAATGGCAGAATGTTTGCAGAGTGAGCACCTCGCTACTTGACCCTGCCGGAATCCAGACCCGCTACAGCCTGCGACACTGAACCAGGTTGCAACAGATATCACATATATACAGCGACGCTATTGTGAATGCATAACAAGCTTTCTTGTTCTCACCGCAGCCAAAAGCAACTTCGTTTCTCAACAAAATCTATATATTTCCACCAGCTCTTGTTTGCCCGGCCTTGATTTTGTTAGGACATGCGTCTTTCACTGTTGCCTACAACATTCGCTCAAAACATATCGAATACATGCGTATCCCGCAGCTTCAGTTTGTTTCGACCCCTACGGGGTGAAGAACAGTTGGAATTCTCGGTAATCCAGGAGCCTGGCGCAACTTACTCCAATACGTTATTAAATAATTTAGCATGCACGGATCTTATTCAAAGCTATTTCCCTATCAATGGGAGTGACGCCTCCGTTTTCTTGTCACCGACTTTGGTCAAACTCCGGGCTTGCGGAAGAGCTAAGGATGACAGAGCTCTTCAAAAACTGGACATTGCCTTCGCTTCTTCCAGTATTTGTCCCATCTTCTTGCTCGCAGACCAATTCGAGACCTAGCCTCGAGCCATCACCTACTCCACTCCCAACAGCGTCCCCAGAACTCTTTAGTTCACCATTAGGTCCTACTGTATCAGAAAGCAAAATCTTTTCTCCCAGCCTAGACCAAGTTCACACAGTTCAGGTGAATGGAAGCTCTTCTGCACTATTCAATCCAGTATATCTGGATAATGTTCCGAGCGGACATGCTATAAAGTTTCAGTCGGACACATCGTTTGATCTGATAAATTCAACATTGGATAAGCCATGCAAGCGTGTCCATGAGTTCTTGACATGCAACGAACTATAATATAATGTCACAGGAACTGAGCAAGTATGGTTTTTTGCTTGCCCTCCTCGTGGCGCGCTATGCTATTGCAACAGAGATAAACATTTCGCGCTAAATCCAGGGGGACTGTTGGAACCATTCAGAGAGAGTATTAAACATTCGAATTGGGTTATCACTCGCCCTGCTATTAACCGCACTACGTCCACTACATCTGCAAGTATGGTTACTGTAACTTTAACCACTACAGTTTGGCCTTAAAGCGATCGAGTGTTTCCTGATTTTGACAACTCCATTCTTCCTGTCTTTGTAATGTTAATGTACCTAGGGTGTCACTATTGGATCATATATGATTTTTGTATCAGTTAGCTCCCAGGCATCCTTGCCAACATTCCTTGTAAAGCCCTATACACCATTAGACACCCGTATCTTCAATAGAGGCAGTGAGAGAGTAACTATACCTTATACTTTACAAGAGCTTTCCTAAATGATATCCGCCATGACGGCTTCTTGCAATTTTCGGGGAAATTCTGATTAATTCCAGCTTCAATTTCGCAAAGCGATAGGCATCTCCGAGGGGCAGATATGAGGATGTGGTGTATCATAGAAGGCCAGGTGTGTTGAATAATAATATTTTCCGAGACCCGCCAGAGCGTAAAATAACAAATATTCCGGTCCATGCTCTTTTTTTCCTTTGTAGCACGATATAAAATCTTCTGATTAGTCAGCTTCCAGAAATTGCCTTCACAATTCCAAAGAATACCCTATGATCATTAGCTTCATCGCGCCTTATAAAAGGGACCCGACCATACCGTATACTCTTGAAGAGCTTCATAAAAAGCACCTGTAGCCTCCCTAAAGAGCGGGAACTTTTCTGCAATCTGTCTCTTGATCTCCTTACCCACCATTTTCCCGCCTGGGACGGATAATAGAACCTCCCGGATCGCATAAGCCCAGGTAGGTCGGATGAAGTAGCAAGGTTCACGCGATGATAGAGCCCTAGGAACATTCTGCTTATCCGCTAAGGCGCTTTGTAACAGTAAGCCTTTGCTGATCATCATCCTCTCTGCCATCATCCCAAGACAAGTTGTCACCCATTCCCTAGGTTCGCTCCCTGTGGTGGCGGCGACCACTAGAGGCCAAAGAATTGCCACGCCATGGATGGGTGATCGACTTAAATCATATAATGGTCTCTGGCTTTTAATAGGCCTTTTGCCGAAGTGAAATGCGACACTGGCGCAGATTTCAGAGGCTGATGTGCTGATATAATGGGAAAGGAGCGTGGGCATTTGTGAGAGTGACTGGATATCTCCAGCCAGAATGATATACGCACATCGCCAATAGTTCACTGTATAGCAAGCCCATGTATCATTGTAAACATGATATTGATCTGCATAGTAAAGTCCCATCGGTGAATTGGTTGGTGATGAATATTGAGAATAATGGAAGCGTGGCGGCAAGGTTTTCTTCCAATTAGACAGCTCTGTTTCTATTGACCATGCCTGGCGAAGAGCTTCCAAAGGATCTGTAAAATTCCGCTCGCGAATGTCGCCGTGCAGACAGGAGAGTCTTCCCAGAATATATATCAAATGATCACTATATGCCGCGGGATGGTTTTGCAAACGAGGCGCTATCTCTATGCATTTGAGGTTCGTCACACGATCTCCTCGTACCAAGTGCTCTGTAACCTATTCACAAGCACTGTCAGAATTTTAAGGTAAACTTTAGAGAGAGCGACCAACCACTTGCAGTCTTAACCACACAGAGATACTAAGCTCTGCCTCATCTGCAAACACTTCTTTTCGCTGTTCTAAGAGATGGAAAAGGTGGTCCAAATGGGTCAAGCCTTTCCGCATATCATCCCAAGAATCACAGGTGGTCATCTATCTATTTCTTTAGCTATAATATAGGATTCTATTGAAGAAAGTCTCACCTCAAAAACAGCAAGTCCATATAACGTTATCACGGTGGCAGTACTTTTTGGCTCTGCTACAGCAACGAATGATATATGCTGTAACGTCCAATGATTAAACCACCTAGAATAGTGTTGCAGTGTGTCACATTGTCGAGTACGTGCAAGTGCAGCTAGCCCTAATGATATAAGACTGCCACGGATTACTTGACTGCTTCCCCCGTCGTCCGGATAACGCAGGGTTGGTAAAAAGTCTGCCAAAAGCATCCGTACCCATTTCCAGGAAAAGGAAACTTCTTGGCGGCATATAATTGTGGTTGTCTGAGCTTTTTGCCCCAAATCAGATCGGATAGGGCCAGAACCCGCTCCAGTGAGTTTTTCGATTGCACAGGAGTTGTCTTTTCGTGGGCTCTGTGGCCCGGGCCCAATGTCACTATTTTCAGCTCGACGGTTATGCTGTTGGTGGTTGTTATGCATTGACCTTGTCCACCTATTCACATAGGACCTTATCGCCGCTGCGCTGCAGTATGCACTCCGGGTCAGGAATATCAATAAGCTTGCAGGTCAAGAAATACTCACGTCGGCTTAGGACCTTTCCAACATATAGACTTGACTATTGCTGGGTACGTAGCGCCCTGGCTACGTAGCTCGAGGACTCTCGCTCTGTGCTGTGGTACTTCTGGGTACTTGGGCCGCCCAACACATACAGTTCCACCGCGGGTGGTGTGTTTGTTCCTCATTTGTGTGTTGTACTAGTTCTCCCACCTCAAAAATCACTTTCAAGTTGTACAAAATAAAAAGATAGGGGGGTTGGGGCTGACAACTTGACATACGCAGATTTCAGGCGCACTTCCTTTTTAAGGTCCAGAAAGAACTACCACAGTCAAAATAACCAACCTGCGTGGGCCGGTTTTCACTTTTGCCAAGCGTTATGGTGCAAGTCCGGGACCGTACAGTACAATTTCAATACACTGAATTTGTAAAAAAGCAAAAAGGGAATCTGTAAATACGACTAAGGTCCAGGAAAGGTATTGGAATGGTTTAACCCCTATACGAATAGCCGTGTAACTCTTATTTCTGCTGCTACTTGAACGGAGGAGTTTGAGAAACTGGGACGCAAACCGGTAACACTTCTACAGGGTCCTGACAGAATTTCTTGTTCTGCGCTCAACCTTACATGCTGGAGAAGATTCTCGATTTGAGAATGGCCCCGGTGATTGGAGATTATAGCAGAGTATCATTTCCAGGAGCCCGAATATCAGACTGGACACGGTTGTCTTGAAGTAGCCGCCTCGCAGTTGTAGAGTGGCCGAGATATGTCGCCCACCAGAGTGCAGTTCGGCCTCGGCGATCAGCACTACTAACATCAACCCGATCGTATCGGAGGATTTGATCAACTGCTGCAGGAGATCCATTGGCAGCTATTAGCAGTGCGGTTCTTCCCCATTTATCTCTTTTGTTGACGTCTAACCGTTCGCCTTGATCAAGAAGGAGAGCCATGATGCTGAGATGGTCTCCCTTGGCGCAATATATGATGGGCGGCTCGTAGTCACCCCAACTACCGTTCATATCCGCACTTGGATGCTCCACCAGCTTGCGGATCACTTCAGTATGATTTTCCTTCATGGCTAGCCACAACGTAGGCTCCTCATGGATGTGCTCTGGGTTAATTCGTATACCTGATCTGGTAAGAAGTAGGCAGACAATGGCAAAGTCTCCGTAGAAGGCTGCCCAGCTGAGTGGAGTCCGGTTAGAACTGTCGGTGATATTTGGCTCAAGTTGATCCTTATTGACCAGCGAACGTAAAATTGGAGTATTTCGCCACCTAACAGCCCAATGAAGGGGCGTTGACCGATCTTGATACCCAGTGGTCGTAGCCAGGACATTTACATCAGCATCAGCTCTGGACAGCAGCTGCATGGCTGGATGCTCATGCTCCCATCGAATTGCCAACCATAGTGGTGTTGCTCCGTTCTCGTCGCGTTGATTAATGTCAATACCCGGAGTAGCAAGGAGTGACTGGAGTACAGCTAGGTAGCCTTTTTTGGCTGCCTCGTGCATCGCTGTCTCGCCATGACAATCTTGTGCATTGACCTCAATATCTCGGTGGCTTAGGAGCATTGTTACCACCTCTTGGTATCCACTTGCAGCCGCCACGTGTAACGGAGTCCGACCGAAGCGCTCTCTGGCGTTGACGTTGAAGCCGTATTCGATCAACAACCGAATAATCTCCGCAAAACCTCTGCTGGTAGCTAGTAGAAGCGGCCAGTCTCTTCGGATTGAGCTTCCCAAAAGAGCCTTTGTCATTTGCACGTCCTCGTTAACCACCGCCTTGTCCAGTGGTGTCTCTCCTTTATGTCTTCTATATTAACATCGGCTCCCATCTTCAGCAACAACGCCACGGCATGGTATCGGCGTCTCAATGTGGCGTAGGTCACTGGAGTACGTCCGTGATGGTCCCGGTGAGAGGTATCAATGGTGCTCTTGCTTAGTAGGATCTCAGTAACCTCGGTGGAGTACCTGGGACAACGAATTGCATGAAATATCGGCGTCCAGCCATGCCTATCTGGGGTGTTAATATCGTCTTGCTCTGCCTGTAAGAGAACACGGACGACTTCCGCAAGTCCATTACATGCAGCGATAGCCAGTGGCGTAAGTCCACCTGATATATCCGAACAGCCCGTACGGATGTTTTCCCTCTCCAGAAGCTGCCCAACAATCGCTGTATGGCCATGTGCGGCGGCGTACCAAAGCGCACTCAACCCGAGCTTGTTCTGGAGGTTGATCAAGATACCTCCCACGTCTAGCAGAGTCCTGGAAACAGACTCTGACCCGCAGATAGCGGCTTGCATAAGAGGCGTTTTGCCCTCATGGACTGCATTAACATCCGCGTTGTAAGAAATAAGGATCTTAGCCAGTTTGAATGCTCCTTTCTGTGAAGCCCAGATTAATGCAGAGCTGTTTCGCCGCCGGACATTAAATCTGTACAGTGCTGGGCGGAGGATGTGAAATAGCTGTCGATTGGCCATTGCCAGAGACAGGATTTCTCTAGCCCGGTTGAGATACCGGGCTATACAAGAGACCAACTCCGGTGGTAGGCGGAGAACGTGCATCTATGTAAGTCAGCGTTCAGTGTCCATATGGGACTTAGCGAAAAGCATACTTTCAGTCAAACGGATTTCTATACTCTGCTCAAGCTAGTTGAGCCGACGGATTATATAAACTTAAAGCAAGACCGTGACCTTCTGATGAGCGACATTTATCCTGGATCCATGACTCAGGGTATGGTCGTCTTAACTCCACTGGAGGCCGAGACAGTTCGTTTGGGTCATGGCTCCCAAGGGGCGTACGCAAAGTACTTTCGCCGATAAATCTTAAACTATTTCTGTTGAAAGGTGACGCATCCCGTCGCGGAGCGACAGGGTCCATCGTGCCGGTAATCTCCACGAGAGCCTTAGCTCCGGTATTTGGCTAATAGAAACACTGCTATGGTCCAACGTCGAAACGAAGAACGCATCTAGAGATAAACGTATCGACTTACTGCGTGGTGGTTCCTGCAGGTCTACCAATGGGGTTGGAGAACTAGGGCGCATCACAGTGCCGATCCCCGTATTGGACGATTTCAATACAGCAAAATATGTCAAACGGTATCGACCCGTAATGTTCCATATTGGGTCCAGTAAGGATGGATGGGTTGACGTTCTCGACGGCTTCAAACAATCCGCTTCCCTACCTTTGTACACTTTCACAAATTCTCCACGGCACCTGGCATGCGTCTCGCCCCGGCATTATGTATCCAGCAATTGCGGTTAGTACATCCTTCACCAGTTCATCACAGTCGATTGACTAGTATCCAAGGACACAGAGGTCTTCCTACACAGGTCCATCTTGCGCGAGCCTGCTCGATTAACTACCAAGAGCTTCGTTGAACGCTTCCTAAACCCTGGTATTCCCGCGCGGACCCATCTATTCCTTGACGAATTCGCCAGTTCCGTTTTGGACGGTTTCCTCGATAACGAACTCCTCATATTGTCGTTTGTCTATTGGTACTCTGATGCGCACGTCCCAGAGCCAGTGCACTCTTTGGAGACGCGCCGGCGCCTCCTGCAATCATTGGAGTCCTCCACCGAGTTTCATGCGATGTGTGACATTATTTGCGAGCTTTACAACAAAAGAGTGGCGAATCCGGTGACAAAGGACTGGTTTAAGGCGAAACTTC
>JAXCMH010004017.1:0-18152 GCA_034783755.1 Circaetus cinereus
AAGCTTGCTTTTAAGAATAGTGCTACGCCTGACGAAATGCCTACACACTTGATTGTTCTTACTGACATGCAGTATGATCATAGAGGTGATGAAATGCTAATGTCTAAAGTCAAAAGTATGTTCAAGAAAGCTGGCTATGAAATGCCTAAGATCATTTGGTGGAACCTTAGCTGTCGCTACGGCAACCGTACACCAGTGACTATGGATAAGAATGGAACAGCTATTATTAGTGGTTCTAGTCCATCACTTCTTGAATCTGTGCTCAATGAGGATCTTGAGCATTATACACCAATGAATGTGATGCTTAAAGACCTTGGACAAGACCGTTACAGTGTAACATACAAAGGAGCCAAAAATGGTTAAGAAAGTAATCAAAAGTGAAGTCCATAACCACCAGAAAGCCCCGATTATTGAAGGGCTTTCTAAATCAGAAATCCGTATTTGGGTTGCTTTTTGTAAGTCTATCCGAATCAATTTGAACAAATAAAGGAGTTTTTAATGGCTTTAGAACGTAAAATTCTACGTGACCGTTTTGACATTGTTGTAGCTGAAATCGCACGTTTAGCAAGCTTAGGTTATGCTTTGGTGCCACTTACAGTAAAGATGTCAGGTATCGTAATGTATGCCACGATGGAAATCAACACTGATCAACTGCCAGAAGGTGCTAAGACAGAAACTCAAGCACAAAAATCTGATGAAGTCAAGTCGGACACTGCTAAGGTGGACACAGCAAGCCCAGTAACTGCTAAAGTCACTACGAAGGGCAGTGGTCGATCTACCAAGAAAGATGCTTGATAACTTCGAAGTCCTCAACATACTGAACTCTCTTCTACATGCAAAGACGAATAGTGCTGTCGCTTGTACAGCCATCGACATTCAGCCAATAGTCTCCGAGCTCTTGCTTCGCAATCCAGACTTGATTTATGCTGAGAGTTCACGTATCCTAAGAAATCGGAAGAACAATGCTAGGATTCGTTTCGTAACGACTCTTACTGGTGCTTCTAGTCTTGTTGGTGTCCGATTTGAAAATGTTTTCATATTAAAAGATATTGATTCCAGAATAGGTGACTTGCTGGCAGTTCAAGCAAGTAACACAGTACACTTCGAACTGTTTGGAGGGTAAATGGACATCATATTTTTTGTGTTCTTAATACTTATCGCTTTAGTCGTAACTGATCTTTAACGGTAAGTTTGTTTTGGTTTTTAGCAATCTCTAGGAGGTGCTATGGGTAAAGGTCGTAATCAACAACAACATGATGGACGTAACGTAAACTCTCGTAAGCTTAAGCAAGAAGGAGGCTACCAACGTAGTCCTAAGCCTAAGTATGAAGAGGAACGACACGAACGTGCAAAAGCAATTCACATCCAAGCAAAGAATCCCAATCAAGCTAAGTTTTTAGATTCCCTAAGAAAGAATATTATTACACTAGGCACAGGTTCAGCTGGTACAGGTAAAAGCTTCTTAAGCTGTTATTACTCTGCAAGTGAATTACTCGCTGGTAATATCCAGAAGATCGTCATCACTCGCCCTTATGTTGCTGTCTCTGGTCGTACTACAGGTTTTAAACCTAATACAGACATTGAGAAGTTACGAGGTTTTGTGTTACCAATGCTTGGTTACCTATCCGAAGTCCTTGGTAAAGGTATGGTAGAACAGCACATTCAAAACTTCGATAAGATTGAGCTTGCCCCTTTAGAATCAATCCGTGGTCGTAGTTTTGACAATGCCATCATCATCGTGGATGAAGCACAAAACTGTACTATCGCTGAGATTCAGGCTATCAGTACACGTTTAGGTCAAAACTGCCGTTTGATCCTCATCGGTGACAACTCCCAGTCCGATATGAAAGATAATGCCAATGGTCTTTCTTGGTTTGAAGGCATCCTCAACAAGCACAATATCAGTGACAGCGGTGTCGTTCGTTTCACTCACGACGATATTGTTCGTAGCGGTATGGTGAAAGAACTTATCATTGCCTTCGAAAATGAAGGTAACTACCTAAAATAAGGAGCTCAGAATGCAGTTAGTCACTTCAATCTTCTGTTTCATTATAGCTGTAATGTTGGTTTTCTGCATTCTCTCTGTCTTGTTTGTAGTGTTACCTATTACAGCATCACTTTTCTTAATATACTTTGCTGTGATCCTTTTTATAATGTGGGTTGTCAGTAAATTTAAAAAACACTAAGGAGGCTTTATGCACGAACTTTTAAAATCTCGTCAAGTTTCACCTCAACGTACTCAAAACGGAATCGGTGACCTTTTCCCTCGTGAGCCTTCTATCTTTGCTCAACCGAGCTCTGGTGTTCGCTACACAGTAAACATCACAGATGACTTTGATCGCCCTAGTACGTTCGACCAGCTGGTTGCATTACTAGGATCAGCTACAGAGGATGATGAGATCGTCTTCAACATTAACAGCAACGGTGGTTACATTGATACCTTAAACATGCTGTTAGGCTGGAAGGCTCTATGCCCTGCAAGACAAGTGCATGTCCTTATGGGTAATGCCTCTAGTGCTGGTTCTGCATTCTTCCTGAGCAAAGCTGATCAGTATATTGTCGGTGAAGGTGCAACCATGATGATCCATGAATTCCAATCAGGATTGTCTGGAACCCAATCAAATAACGAACGTCGAAATGCTCACAGCTCTGCTGAGAACAAAAAGTTCATCACAAAAACCTATGCACACTTCCTTACTGAGGAAGAGGTTGCTCAAGTCCTTCTTGGTGTAGAGATCTATCTCGACTCCGATGAGATTCACGAGCGACTAGCTAAACGCTTGGATAGAATATCTGGTTCGATCACCTACGGTGAAAAGGACATTGATATTAACGAAGAGTTATCGCACTTCAAAGAGTATTTGAAAACCCTATCGAAAGATGAGGTGCTCAAGGAACTTGAAGATATGGAAAAGTTCCAGCAATTAGCTAAAGAAGCCTTAGCTGATCTAGACGAAAAAGCTTAAACGTCATTTCAAGGGAGGGTTCTATACCCTCTCTTTTTTATTGCCTAAAGGTTTACTTTTAAAATATTTTGGTGCATAATCTTGTTATTGGTTAGGAGGTATTTATGTCATTGCAACAAGCCCTAGAAAATGCTCAATTGGAAAAAATGCTAAAAGAGCAAGAAGAAATCTTAAGACGATCTGAAAGAAAGTCTGAGAGTCCTGTCGAGGCTGAATTGAAGAAGTTGACTGTGGTTGAAGCTTTACAAATTGGCGGTGTGGCACAAGTGCCAGTAACCATCAATGGTAAGACTGTGAAGTTTAAAATCTCTGTGCACATTAAAGACTCTAAAGAGCGTTTGCCTGAGTTTAAATTCCATGTTAAATCAGCCCTAGGTCATACCGTGTATATCCAAGCTAAAGACCCTAAGTCAGCTCAAGCTGTAGCTAATGAGGTGTTTGGTAAGGGTCGTTACATCGTAAGCTCAATGTATCTTTAGTTGACTAAATCCCTAAAACAGTGCATAATGTAAGTATAGATTAATTCGTAGAGGTTAGAATGAAATTTTGGTCTGCAATAGTAGTTGATTTTTTGGTTGCTGTAGTGGAAATGATGTTTGCTTGGTCTGTGTTGTACTACGTGTACACTTTCAACTCTGAGTATAGTCCATTCTTTACAGCGTTCAGTATTCTGACAGTAGTGCTCTGGGTTGGTCTGTTTGCTAAAAATCTGTTAGATCTGTACGAACATTTAGGAGAGAACCATGCGTGATGTTTACAGTTCAGCGATAGGTAAGCTCTACAAAAAGATTCAAACACCTGTAGGTGACATTGTAGAGTTAGAAGCTAAAGAAATTCATGGAATGGCTCTATTTCGTGTAGAGTGTGGTGAAAAACTCCCAATAGATGTAAAAATCACCAATGATGAACTCAAGATTGACTACGACAAGAGTGTTGCTCTAAAGCTCACAGAACTGTTGAAAAGTAAGTATGGGATAGTCACAGACGGATTGATCTATGTTAACCCCAGAAGTTGTGAATCTTTTGTGGTAATTACAGACTTTGTGTAGGTGCTTTATGGGTCAACGTTGGTATGTAAGCCACGCTGAAACTATCTGCCAGAATGTTTTTGGTATGCTCATAGGATTTGTTATCATGCACTTCTATGGGCTACCACTAAATGACAGCATAAAGTTGCAGTTAGTGTTCTTAGTAGCCTCATACGTCAGAGGTTACACAATCAGAAGGTTATTTGAAAATTATCGGTTAAGGAGGTTTCAGTGAAACTTACAAAGTTACAGAGAGAGTGCATTCGACAGAAGTTTGGGTGCCGTTGTTCATACTGTGGGGAACCTTTAGGGGAGAAATTCCACGTAGACCATTTGGTTCCAGTTAAACGTGACTTTGAGTTTGTTCGAAATCCCCTTACAGGGAATCACCAAGCTCGTTCGACTGGTACTCTCGGAAATCCAGAAGCTGACAACTATGATAACCTCATGCCAGCTTGTGCACGTTGTAACCTGAATAAACACTCAATGTCTCTAGACTCTTGGAGGGGGATGATTGAGAAATTCTTGGTAGGTCTAAACTCTCATGGTAAGTATGCCATGTATCAACACGCCAAACGTTTTGGTTTAGTGCTTGAATGTAGTGAGCCTAAAGTGGAGTTCTGGTTTGAGAGGTTCCAGAAAGGTGCCACTGGTACGCCAGTAAGTGTTGTTGTTAAGTGGCATAAGTTTAAAGACAAGAAACCTAAGCTACACCAAGAAATCCTTGTAAGCTTCGCTAATGGTGGGTACTCAGGATCACTAGAAGCAGATTATGAGGGTGAAATGTACGTTCGTAACCAACCTTGGTCTTCAAGTGTTAGTGATGAAGATATGTGGTGTGCTATGCCTACACCAACAGGATGTGAAAGTGACTAAAAACCCTGTAGCTAAATTTATGAACAAGGTCAACAGACCAGCTACACATAAAGATCAAAACAAAACCTCTCAGGAACCTATTCAGGACTCTGAGGGGTGCTATATTTGTGGGAATCCCAACACCATAAAGGATTCTATCCTAGAAATCTGCAAATCCTGTAAGGAGGAATCATGATCGTCCATAGAGATAACTTTATTGCAATGGTTAAGGAAATACCATTCGTGCGTGATGAGATCCGTAAGGCTAACCCAAGATTCACTCTAGAGTGGTCTAATAACCTTGACAAGTTTAAGTATGTAGTCGTGCAAACAATGTTCCAGTTATACTGCATAATGGCAGAAAGCTTAGACGAACAGAGTAAGCAAATCAGTAAACTACAAAGTCAGCTTAAAAAGTTAAATGACTCTCAAGTGGAAGATGAAGTCTTGGCAGAGACTACACAAACACCAGAGAAACAAGAAGTGACCATTTTGTACCCACTACAAACCACCCATATGGATCGTTGGGCACCATGCCCAGAAACTGGAAGAACAATGTATTTCGAGTCCCTACAGGATAGGGCAGATTTCTTGTATGGTGTGGATAAAGCTAGATCTGGTAATAAAGTACCTGACGAGTACACTGCATATTCGAAAGCTCAACCTGTGAATGCCCCTAAAGGTTATCGTGAAAAGTTTACTCAGTATGTGTGCGAAACACCTAGAGGAACTTTAACTTACTACGTTGAATAATTTATTGGTTTAATTTATAATGACACATGAAGAAAGCTTCGAGATTGTCATGAGTTATGGTGGTCTCGAAGGTGCTCAAAGAAAACTCGATAGGTTGTGTATCCTTAAATGGATAACACCTGAAATACTAAACCTGACAGAGGCTATACGTCTCTTTAAAGAAGCTAGAGGTAAAGATGGATCAAGTCATACAGTTTAAAAGAAGAGAAGTTGAAGAGTCTGTAGATGAAACTCAAGATACCCTTGAAGGTGAATTCCACTGGTACCTTGTAGCTTACTCATATAGTAGTTATTCAGGGCATGGTGATGGTGCCTTCTATCATTACTCACAATACCCATACACAAAGTTTGGTGTGGAAGCACAACAAGGCTTTCTTGACAGTGCTACAGGGTTTGCTACAGAGGCTGTTTCAGGTGTAGATACAATCAAGAAGGTTATTGTTCTAGGTGTTACATACCTTGGGTATGGCACAAAACAGGAGTTTATCTCTAATGATTAGACAAGAGTATCTGTTCCCTTTCGGTTTTAGACGTATAGTAGATCCTCTAATTGGTGTTGAGTCTGAAAGTGGTGTACTACTCAGACGACTCATAAACTCACCTTACCTCTACCTCTGTCGTTCTAGAAGTAACGTAGAAGTCTTGGTTGACATTAGATATATGTACTTCTACACAGAAGATGATGACTTGATCCCTTTCAGAGATTATGTTAACATATACCTTTCAGATTTCCTTCGTGATGAGGGATTACCTTTAAATGTTTATGGAGTGTGAATTATGTTGACTTGGATCACAGTGTGGGTACTTACAGTTACTTATGTGGATATTAGTGGAGAGGCTGGTGGTGCTACATCGTACCAACTTGAGTATGCCTCACAAAGTATCTGTGAAAAACAAAGACTGAATCATGTGGGTGCTTATAAAGCTTCTCGTTGTGACTTTAAACAAGTGCCAGTCTTTAAGGTGTTGAAGTGATTACAAGATACACTAAACAGTTTGGCAGAATTGAATTAGAAGTGACATCACAAGGGAGTCACAATTCCCTTCGAGCTGTGATTAGAAACTCTATAGGGCAAGGTTGGGGTCTTCCTCTAGATGACCTCAGACCTAAAGATCTCAGAGACCTAGCAGATTTTCTAAATACTATAGGTCATGCTGATGATCAAATTATCGTTGAAAACCCTGTGTGGGGTGCTAAAGGAGTCAAAAAATGAACCAAGCTCAAATTGAAAAGTATGTTGGTATTAATATCGCCATAGGTGCGTATGTCATGACAGTAAAAACACCAAAAGCAAAGAATGTTATTGATCTACTTCGTTTGGCTGTCAACTCTCCAGAAAGTTGCTCTCTAGCCCTTCTTGAAGAGGCTGTTCGTGAGTGCAAAGAAGAAATGATCAAGAGTGGTAGGAGTGTAGAATGAACCGTATCCAATTTTTAGTAAATAAACTCGTGCAAGAGTGCTCAGAGCTTACCAAAGATGCAACTAAAATGTCCATGTTTGGTGTCAATTCTTATGATCCAAATGATCCACATAAAAAACCAAATATTGATCTGGTCGTGGAGGAATTTCTTGATGTTATGTCAGCCTTCGAAATGCTCGTAGATGAATTAGGTTGTAAAGATCAAATCCAACTACTACAAGACCAAGCAGTTGCTCGTGATTTCATAGCACTCAAAAAGATGAAGACAGAGCACTACTACGGTGTGTGTTTACAGCTAGGTAGTGTTAAGGAGGATGACCAATGAGCGACTTAGAACAGTATCAAAGCTTCCTAGCCTTGATCGGTGGTGCCTGTCTAGGTCTCCTAGGGCTCTGTCTGATCCTTTCACTGTGGATATTCTCTAGGAACCTCTTTGATCGTTGCTATCAGAATAAAGTCAGAAGAGACTTCTTCAAGTATCAAGTTACAGACATGAACTTCACTTATATCCGACAGGTGTTAAAAATTAATGGCACTGAATTTGTCGTGACGGATTGGGAGGGTTTTACAGCAAATAAATCACGACCTGTAATACTGTACATTGAACCTGTGGACTTGAATAAAGCTAATGGTGTAACGTCAGTAGAGATCAAGTGCAATTTTAATTGACCTCAAAAATTTCCCAAAAAATTTTTTGGCAGTGACCTCTAGGGGGGTTGCTGTCTGATCAACTTCTGAAAGTATCATAAATATCTTTGTGTACTTAGCGGTACAAAGAGGGGGTCAAAAGTAAAGGCGGGTCGCATTTCAAAATATCTGGGTATGGCACAAAAGAAATCAAATGTCAAATTGGAAATCTGATAGTGCACCCCCTAGGCTATCGAAATAAACGATACATATAAATTTAATTCATAATGTAGACACCTAACATAATCTTAACTCACTGTCAATAGTCTATAGGGCATAGCCCCATAGGTAGCTCATAGCATACATTATAACATAAATACAAATAAATAAATGTAGTCGGAGTGTAGCAGACAGTGCACAATAAAACCCTTGACAGTAGCCTATACAGTGTGGTAGCCCCATAGTACGCCCCTAGTAGCCCTAGCATAATCACAAAACAATGTCAAATTCGCATAGTTTGCCCTGTGGGTATACTAAGGTAGCTCCAAATGTTAAAGTCGCTATAACGAGCTTATATGAGCATTTAGAGGGTATTGACAGATAAGGTTATTTGTGCATTCTTGGCGTATAGGGTACACCGATAGATTTCCTTATTTTGATCGTTTTATTTGTATAAAATAATTCAGGTAATAAAAAACCCCCTTAGAGGGGGGTTGTAAGGTCGTGATTAGAAATCTTGCCACACTTCATTTATCAGTGCATCAATGTATATGTCATTGAAATCTAAACTTATGATAAGACCTGAAATCCTATATCCGTTGATGTCATACAGTCTTATGAACACTGTTGAGGATGAATCTTTTTGATTTGTTGTAAGAAAGGCATTTTCTACGATTGTTTTGTGCTGTGGTATTAAATCAGGTAATAACATTTTTTTAGCCCCTTAGCTATGTGTCTGTTAAGCCTTTAGTATACACGTAAAAAAACCCCTGTAAAGGGGTTCATGTGTTAATTATCCATTATTTCTATGATTCTCTCTCTAGCCTTTTTAAGACAGTGATTTAAAAGGTGAATTCGATATTCACCGTATAAACCCTTATACTTGCCCCCTCCTACCATGTAACGAGTAGCGCAATTCTCTTTGTCTACACTCCCACACTCTAAAATGGATGGCACTGGGTAACTAAGGTCTCCACTAAAAAATTCCCATGATTCGAACCAATCATTTGCAGATTCGTCTATTAATATGTTGTCAAATCTCAGGTTATAGCATAGTCCATTTGTCATATCGAATTGCATGTCATAGCTATCAACTTGTAGGTCTACTGGAATCCATTTTATAGAATGGTCTCCCTCCTGATATGGTGTGATAACATGATCACGGAAGAACATAGCACGACTAATAAACTTTTGTAAACTTGCAACTTCCGCTTGTAACTCTTTAGATACTAACATTTTGTAGCCCTTGGCTGTATTGTGTAAGTCTTCATTATACACAACAAAAAACCCCTGTAAAGGGGTTTTGTAAGGTTTATTTAGTCTGTATTGCTTAGAATCCTATTGAATGCTGATATTGTACAGTGTCTTTTAATATGTTTGTCGTGAATGCACATTTAACCTTACAAGTGCTATTCAGTTGATCGTACTTAGCCTTAGAGATACGAATAAACCGTAAACGCCCTAACACTTCAACCCCTGCATAATGTCTCTTTTTATTCCCTGCATGGTCTGTTGTTCGTCTTAGAGTAGCCCCATAGATGTGTATAGATTGCAATGCTACTTGGTTAGGTTTTGAGATAATCATTATATGCACTCACTGAAAATTTTGTCATAGCTAACACTGTTAGCAGTTTTAAGGGTATTGCGGTATAAGCATTTATTAAATTGTGTAACCCCCGAAAGGTCACCAGTACGATTAAACTTTAGATTGTATGATGCAATGATAGATAAAGCATGTAGTTTATCTGCTTTACTATTTGCACCATCATAGGCAATTACTGCTTGGTCAAAGCTTTTAGTCATATAGCTGTTGCTATTGGTGTATAGAGACATTGTTAATAGCAATGCAACCATGATAGCAACGAATAAAGACAGTGTAATGATAGCCTTGTTATTCATCTTGTAATCCGTCCATATAGAAAATTGAAAAGTTATAACGACCTTTATCGTTTACTTCCTTATCACCTGAAACAAAACTCACAAGCAGATCATAGTAAGTTAATGTTTCATCAATGTCATAAGATATTAACGCTTTAAGGTCAAGGTCTGTATTGCTTGTGATGAAATCTATGATTTCCTCTAAAGTGTTTAGATCAAGGCTGTAAAAGCCCTGCAACTTATATTCGAATCCGATCATGTGTAACCCCTGCAAAGATGCCCATTCTAACCATATCAAAACCAGTTACCGCAAAGTTACGCTTAAAGTAGACTGTTGTCAAGCCTAACACTGTCTTAGCCATTTTAGCCATGTTTTGGAACAATTGAACGTTTAACTTGTGAATGTTATCGCTATAGCCTTTTGTAATTGCATTCTTAGCTAGTGAGAAAAGATTATCAATAATACGTGCAAATTTAGCACGTTTAAGGAAGCGACCTGTCAAGCGACATTTAACGATAGTCACTTTGCCATTTGCTGTATAGATTACTGCTTTTGCAGTGTGGATAATTGCTAGTTTCATTTTGAGCCCCTTGGCTATTGAATTGTTTTACTGTATAACCTGAATGATACACCCAAGTTATACTTAAAACAAGCCCCTTGTTAAATCCCTTCTGCTATTTCTTTAAAGCTCATTCCATCCGCTATCAAAATTTGTAGATTCTGCACGGTGTACTTCTCAGAACAAGTATAAGAACAGAACGTTAACGAAAAGTTATCATTTACTTGATACGGGAATGCATACACATTAAAAAGCTTATGACAGCATGGGCATTTTAAAACGGGTTTTCTAAGTTGATCGGCTAAATAATTTCGTATATTCTCCCCATCCCCGAATGATACCACAAGGTCACTATAGAAATCATGTATAGGCTTTATGTCGTTGTATTCAGCCTGTTTTGTAGGATCATATCTATCTAAAAACCAAGCAAAGTCTAAGTAATCCCAACCATCAATAAATGTAATTTCTTGTGTATTCATTTTGTGCCCCTTGGCTATGTTCGGCAGAATTGCCCTATAACGCAAATAATAAAGCCCCTTTCGGAGCTTGTCAAGTCAGGTAAAGAAAATAAATTTAATTAGTGCAATGAAGATTAAGAAATTAAGCAATGCACTCATGCCGTTGGTTAATTCCATCCTTAGCCCCCACTAATAAAACAGTCTTCAAAGTCACTGTTAGTTAGCTCATAAGGTAGTCCAGTACGTTGGTTATGACTGTAAAGAATATTATCCTTAGACAGTTTAACTATTTGTTTGTTGCTGATATGGCACACTGTCAAGCCCTGCTTGATTGCTTGTGTAATTTCTGTTTTGTTCATCTTAAACACTCACTGTATTGATTAATTTACTTTGATTTGATTTCATGATACGACCATGACCGACATATGCAATTACTTCATTGGATTTAAAATAACAAGCCCTGCATTCTTCACACTTGCCATTTTGGAATGTAGCACTGCAAATAAGAGCTCCATGATCTCGGAACCCCTCAATCGTATCCTGTGGTATGATCGTGCTACTTGTTTCTATATCCAATGTTAATGGAATGTCTACATACTCCCCCATGACGCTATCCGATGATAGTCTAACACATACATTATCAAGGTCATTCATAGCGTTTAATACACCGTGAAACTTGCTAAATTTGTGCATACGTGTCGGCAACCAGTGTTTTGTTTCAGGCGTAGCTTTCATAATTTCAAGAATCTTTTCAGCTAGTCCTAACGTATACATATCTCCACTATCGAACCAACGGAAAAACTTTTTCCCTTCCAAAGCAACTATAAAGTCATTCACAAAATTGTCTTGCTTCCATGCCCAACGGTTGAATTCCCTAGGCGCTTTGACATTTGCATAGTTATATTGTCCTGTCGTTGCATAACACCCCTTGCAAGCGTCAACCAATTCACCTTTAGAATCAATACTAGCTGGGCATGTGTTGAGAGCTTGCAACGACCATGAAAATGTGCCTAGCTTTGTCGTCTTAGAGAGTTTTACAAGGCTATCACCGTTACGCATAGCCAAAGCTAAAGCTTCTGTCTTTGCATCAATAATACGTTTTTTCATTTTTGAGCCCCTTGGCTATCAATTAGGTTTTTTGCAGTGTAATGTTTTTTGAGTATAGTTTCAACTCTTTTTATCAATTTATTTCGCACTCGATTGTAATACTTAAAATCCTCTGTGGGGTTCGGTAGGCGTAACTCAATATTACAGTGTGATATATCCACACTTTCGACACACCAATAGCTATCAGCAGATAGGTAATTATCATGCTTTATTAGGCATAAACTTTGAGAGTCTAAGCGGATGGCTAAAAGATCATCTCCTAGGATTTCGCACTTTTTAACATAAAGATCGAATGGCACATTTGCATCATTGAAATAAAAACTTTCAATTACAGTATCCCAAGATTTTAAAATTAAAGACATTTGTCTATACCCCTATTAACCTGTGAAATTACAAGCTTGCATGTAGCCTAGCATAACCTGTTTGGCTTGTGAAGTGCGACCACAAATTAAATGCTTAACCCCCTCACAGTCATTTAATAGATTGACTGTTAGAGCCTTTTGATTGGTGCAGAAATCTTGATTATCTCGATAGTAATTAACTTGTCCGACAGTATCATGATACACTGCAAAGAATACCGCCATTGCACTGTCAATATTAGTGACTGATAGTGCATAGCTAAACGCTAAGTAAGCCATTTTACAGTTTAGGCGTAATTCGTCGGCTATCTTAGTCGTGCCCCCTAGACCTACTGCATAAGCTTCCGCATGATGCACATCATGTAATGCACGATAAAGCAAATTTGTTTCAGGTGCAAAATATAAGTTTTCTGCATCATTCGCACCGTTAAACACTCTAAAAAGACCATTGTAACGGACTGCATTTACAAACATAGCATGTATAGCCTTGCCTGTTGAGGGTACGTTTTCTTGAGTGTACACAAAGTCAATATGAGCGTACTTGTTTAACTCAAATTGTAACATGTCATTGAATACTTGGTTCAAAAAGTTTTTATTTAGCATTTTGCTATTTCCTTACAGTTAGATTATTGGTAACGCTTGAATTACGTCTTGATTTTCCAATAGTAGCACTTTTCCTTTATCTGTCAAGTGCAATTTTAAATTAATTTTTCGATTGCTCGAAATAGGTAATTTGTAGCCCCCTCGGTTTAAATAAAAATGCCCTGCATACACTGGGTTGTAACCAATGCTTAAACCACCCTGATCTTTTAGTGTAGTTTCTTGCTTGGCATGTAGATAGCCGACTAAAAAGGCATGAACGTACTTTTTGCCCTCAGTTAAGCCCCGATCACGACTAGCAAGATTAACCTTAAATTTTTCTGTAGTCATGTAAAGACTGTCAGCATGGGCAACGACTACGCCCCCCTGCTTGATTGACCAACAGTTTAAAGTTAAGTTGCGGTATACACTTACAGCACGACCAAAGTCTACTTGGCGATTTTTAAAAGATGTGATCATTGGTTATTACTCTCAATAAGTAGACAGAATGCACGTGCATCGGAATAGTCTGTAAAGTTACAAGTCTCTACAGAAACAATACCTTTACCTTGTGTTTGGTAGGCAATTGCCCCGACCTTATGTTTTAAATGAGCTTTTTTAGGACTTAGAAACTCTACACATAAAGCTTCATATTCGTCGTATGTTATCATTTTACGCTTTCCTCTCTTAACACTGCTAACACTAGCTCATGACTAAATACACTGTCAAGCAGTTTTTTAAAAGGTTTTGTTTGTCTATCTTTTAGATAGCATTCAAAAGATTGCATACAATCAAGGTTAGGAAGCTTTCTATAGCATTCCTGAAAAGCCTTGTTATAGCTTTCATCACGATAAGCCGTAACTTTAACCCATCTTACTACGCCATGATCGGTGACACCTAAATGCAAAGCTGAACGTTTAGCCATTTTATTTATCCTATATGGGTATGCAGAATTGCTATCCCTTGCAACTCACTATATAGAGTTATTTTTCAGTGTCAAGAAAATTTTTCATTTATTTTTATTTGAATTATTTTCATATTTTTTCACTTTGCCTATTGACTACCCCTGCAACTTGTTCTAAAATGTATACATGTTAAGGCGAAGAGCCCTAATAGATTCTTTTCAGTTTGCTTTGAGTGTTCGTTCCAATTTTAGAATGATGCACACACATAGGAAAGTGGTAGGTCTGCTCGTAAGGCTAATCCTACATCCAACCTAATGTGTTTTGCTGAACCCAAAAATTGTAATGTGTTTTGGTGGAGCCAAAAATCCCTGTCAGTCACCCTGATAATGTGTTTTGGTGAGCCCAAAATAATGTGTTTTGCTGAACCCAAAAATCTATGTTGACAACGGTTGCCAAGCTATGTTATACTTAGCCTTTATGTGATTAAGCACTCCATACTCATTGACATTCGGAGGTTTTTATGTAATTCTCTTCTTGTGCCTCATAACTGAACTAAAAAGCCCCTGTAGTGATCCTATAGGGGTTTTTTCTATTTAATTATAGTTTGTTTGCAAAAGTCAAGCTTAAATTACTATTTTGCCCCACCTTTTGGCATTTTGTTTAGAAATCGACAAATATCCTGTAGGGTCTGGACACCTCCAATTACATATTTGCCCACAGATTCGGCTTTTTGTTTAGAGATCGAAAAATATCCTAAAGCGAAATTTACAGGATTTTAAAAACTGTTACATATATGTACATTTTGCTTAACCCTACAATAACCCCATAGCCCCTACAATACCCTACAATCCCCCCACAGATTCCTGACAATTCCCACAAATCCTAAAAGATCCTGACTCTAATTAAAGATCCCTGACAGGGAAGCACCAGTCCTGACAGATACCTGAAAGTATTGACCTGTAAGAGTTCTATTGTATAGGAGCCCGAAGATACCTATTGTAAAATAGATCCTTTCGAGGGTATATACGAATAACCACTATGTTAGTGCTAAAGCCGAAGGCGTAAAAAAAAAGAACACCTATCGTATAGGCATTCTTATGTGATTTCCGAAAGGAAGATTTCTTAAGGGTTTCTATACAGGTATTAACCTGTAAACTACTGATAATAGGATATAACTTCAATCATAACTTATAGTAATGTATTTTACAGGTAACTTTAAACAAACTGTGTTTACACAATGTTACATAAAGGAGCTGTAAAATAACACTAAAGAGCTTTAGAATTTTAACTCTTATTTGTGTTATTGTAGTTGCTTTACCCTACAGATCGTTTAACACAATCTGTGAAATACCTTCCTTCGGAAGCAACTTCACAATCCCTTTAAGATACCCTATAAAGAACATGATTAAATATTACCACGAAATTTGTATTTGTCAATAGACAAAACGGTGAAAACAACAAAAATCCTACAAAATTTTTAGGCTCTGTAGGACGATAGATCCATTTCAGCTATTATCGTTTCAATTTTGCAATGATAGCTTGGAACAATAACTTCAATTTACCAAGTGGCGTTCTATTTTTGGCACGTTTTAATTCCTCAACTAGAACACTAAGAACGTTGTTAGCTTGATCTAACCACTCTTCTTTAGTGACGAATTTACGCTTAAAAGATGGGCTATTCTTTGCAAATAGATAAGCAACATTTCGTATGTATGGGTTACATATTTGCATGTTTATTGCAGAAGCATTAGGTGGGAAGTAAACACCAAACAAAGCTACAACAGATTTAGACCAATTCCACTCAACACCCTCATAGTGGGTTGCCAACACACAAGATCTAGCACTGTCAAGATTATAGACATATTCAGGATCAGCGTAACGACTTACAGCACAAATTACACCATGCAGACCGTTGATAAGCCCTGTGATTTCACTTAGCTTAAGCTCTCTATCGAAATCTATAAAGCTGAAATCTAGAGGGTTTAGGTTGTCTTCTTTGATGTTTTCTGTTCCATCAAGGTTTTTTTCTAACATTTCAATATCTCACTATTGGGTAACTAAGAGGTAAAACCAGACTGAGCATACTATAGATGCCATGCAGATTAAAGTCCACACAACACCAAAGAAATAGAACTCAGCTTTTGTTCTAGGATCTGGAAGCAAGCTTTTTCTCCAAACGTTTAAGTAGCTTTTTAGCGACTTTTAACCATTCATCTTTTGAGAGATTGTAGTCTAAGTACATTTCAGGATAGAAGATATTACGCAATTCAAGTTGCAAAGTTGAAAGGGTTTTTTCATCATATTGGCTATTAACAGAAACAATATATCCGAAAGTTTGTGAAAAAGCCCTTTTAAAGTTTACACAAGGAATATTGCTATAACGATCTTTAAACGTTTTACCAATAACACACTCAGAGTACATTCTCATATTGTACTTTTCAACGGATGATTTTTTGACTTTATTAATAACTAACTTAAGTCCATCAACCATTTGTTTTAGATGTTCTTTATTCAATTTAGCCATAATAGCTACTCGCTGTTTGATAATGTACCAATTGTAGTTTATTTAAAAACTAATTGCAAGCTTAAAATGCAAGAAAATGTATTTTAGCATTTGAGATATACTTCTCTATATTCTCTTTACCGATAGGATTTTTAGAATGAACCACAACATTTAGTTTAGACAAACTAATATCATTATCAATAAAGTAATCGACTAACCACTTTATGAATGTGTATCCTGTTGATTCTTCTTGAGTTTTATCATCAAACTCTTGAAGGTCGTGATCAACACTCAGTAAGGTATTCTCCCAATCAAAGAATTTCCCATAGCGTTTAATATAACCAATCATTCTAGATGCACTATGAAGGTTAATAACATAAGCCCCTTCAAATGGTTTATAATCAACCCAAGTGACATCGTAAATAGTTCTTTCATCATCTAAAAATAGAATCTGTTTCATTTGACATTCCTAAATTTTCTAGAATTAAACTCTAACTGAATAGCTTTATAATATAGCTGTTCCTTATCAGTTATATTATCAGAATTAGCGAGGCTTAGGTAGTGCTTACACTCCAAAAGAGATAGACCAATTTTTGATCTAAACTCTTTCACCATTTCAATCGTTATGAGCATTATTCACCCAATCTAGGGCTTTTTTAATTCGCCCTTCCAACAGATCAATCTTTTTCTGTTGTTCCTCCCAAGCCCATTTAGCACCCTCATAGGCATCTTGAGCATCTTTCCGAAGAAACTCATCACTGTAAGGTTTATAGCAGTCTGAGACTTGCCAACCATCGGACTGTAAAAACTCTTTTCTGAATTTCTCTAAATCGAAATTATTAGTCACGACTCAACAACTCCAAACAATTTGACATCTTTTTCTAAAACCTCCCATACAGAATCAACAGTATGTGGGCAAGATGATCGTAATGCACCCACGATCTTGTATGAACCACTTTCAAGGTCGAGTACACATTCGAAATTCAAGTTCTCTGTTACAAAAATTGCCAATTCAGACTTTGTAACTTTATTCAATTCTTTAAGCCGTGCTAAAACAAACATGAGCTACATACCTACATGATTTATACTAAGAGAATTCAATATATACTCTTTTTCTTCATCAGTCAAGCGTAAGAGCTGTATTTCGCTATTAGGTATACCAAAGAATCGTGCTAAGAAACCCACCTCAAACCAAACACGCTCTAAGCACTTGTTTAGGGTGTAGTGTTTAGTCTGAGCACAACAATAGTCCAGAGACTCTTTTGTCTCTTCATTGTAGGCACGACCAAAGAATTGCACGTTACCACTTGACTCTTCCATTTTTAGTACAGATACTTTAAAACCCATGATAACCTCTAAGAGTTGAATATTTCAGCATTGAAATTACTATAACACTCATCACACACTGTAAGCAACAGATTAGGTCTTTTAGAAACACAAAATAACCTTAACAGACCACCTGTACCACATAACCCACAGAATCCATCTTTCTTTATGTACATATCCTCATCTGAGAAATTTTTAAAATAAGGGTGTTCTATAGGGTATAAGGCTCCTAAACCATCAAAAAATTCTTGGTTAGTCATCTGGGTAATCCTTCATATATTGTACACCAATCCAGCTACTTAAAGGTAGATCTATGTATTTAGGTTGATGTCCAGCCCAAGCTTCATGTATTTCCCATAGAGATTGTTCTGGTGTCAGTTCTAAACGAGTTCGGATGCCATGCAAACCAAAGAATGCTAAAGTCGTTTTGGTGTGATGTCTCAAGCAGTAATTTAGCTCTTTCTGATTTACACTCTTAATGTCCATAGGTTATTCCTCTACAAACTTTTGAAAGGTGTGAGTAGAGCAGAAATACTTATTAAATACAGCATCACAGTAGGTTACCTTTACGTTTTTAATTGGTAGGGTATCTGCTGGGCATGTCCAGT
>JAXCMH010004991.1:0-17975 GCA_034783755.1 Circaetus cinereus
CTCTGGCGGCACTTTTAAATCCGACCGCTCCAGCTAGTCCACTGCAGCAATTAGCGATTAAAGCTGAGAATTCCCTGGCGCCCGAGGAGCTCCGTGAGTTTATCTATTCTAAATGTATTGTTGACGCTAATGTCTTGCTTGGCGGTGCGCTGATACGTACCAATGCTGAGGGGTACATCGCCGACTGTTACTGTAACCATGAAACGCCGCTGAATCCGATTTGGTTTTGGTGAGCTTTCACATAGTGCAACAATGATCCTTCTTATGTTGTTGCGCCAAGCTAGGCCAACCAGCCTGCGTCAGTACGTTATGTATGGATGAGCGCAGCATCTACGATTATAGCTACGATGTATGCAGTAATAAAGTTCTAGAGAGCATGTCCTTCACCGAGCGAAGCATGGCATACGACCGGCGTTGATTGCATTAAGCATACCAGTAAGCATAGAGCAGAGAAGAACCGGCCATTCCGTGTTTGGCCTAGCACATCACCAGTTATAATCTAACGGTACATCATCCGCACCTCTGGAGCGCACTCCCAAGGCTACAGTAAGAGATCTGTTTCGCACAGGCTTTCCGCGTGCGTTGGTCTACGGCTGCAGAACCGGTACAAAATGAATCGCCGATTATCATGCCAGCAGGCACAGTCGTGCCAGGGACCGTGCATACATTATTACAAAGCGGCACAGTGCACTCTAAGTGTCTCTGAGGGCTTGAACAGGCTCCCCCATTTTCACGTATTGTGCAGATATCAAAATGTTCTATCGTCGTGTGCTTGCTGTAATATGCGCAATTATTACATAAAATACTGCCATCCAGGAGAACTTTTCCTGGTGGCCAATTAGACTTATATCTGCCTGCGCAGAAGGGCACCTACGAAACCCGAGAGCCACTTCTTTTATTTTCTACATTCGGAATGAGCGTAAGTTGCTACAGCACCTCAAGATCATCTGGCTTCTTGGCCGCTAATCCATAAATGCAGTTTAGGGAACATACTTGTAGTTCCGAGGAACACAGCAGTGGTGAGTTGTATCGCAGTATATGATTCCAGGATAAAGTTGACCAGCGCGGTTAGCTGTTGAGCCTAGCGAGGAGGCCACGTTCGACACCGTCAGGGAAATCAGATCATATCTAGAAAATATCCAGGAGAAAAGGAAGCGGGATCTTGCTTGTGCACACAGGGCATTATTGGATGGAGACAGTACCCATGGCCTTCAAGATGTGAATGCCGTCAACGATGAGATCAAGGTATTGTTCGAGTCCGTTGAGAGGCTATTAAGGCTTTCTCCCTCTCCAGGTGTACAGACGCAGTGGAATCGACAGCAGAGAAGTTTCAAGGAAGAAGCCATTCAGTGTTCTGAGGCAAATTTGAAGTTCAAGAAGCGGTGGAAAGAAATAAGAAATGCCAGTCAACGTCGCCAGATCAGCAACCATGGCACACATGGAGATATAAACAGCATTGAAGCTCGATTGCAGAATCCACGGCAGGTCCAGGTAAGAGTCGAAACGGCAATTGGGTGACGCTCATAACAATTTCAAGTTCACCAGCAGGAGGACTACCCCAGTCCGCGAGCTCATTAAGCGATCGAATTGCATACACCAATATGAAGAGGACATAGAAGACATTAATGACATGACCGCCTATTTGAGCAAATTTGTGCACCAACAGGGGCCGAGCATTGTCCAGATCCAAAACAACGCAGAAACTACGGCAACAGAGTCCGGGAAGGCAAGCGTTGAGTTAGATGGTGCCGTGATATCGGCGCGGAATACCAGGCGCTGGAAGTGGTATGCATTCATATTAAGTGAGTGGGTCTGTTTAATCATATGCATTCAAGCTCACGATAGTAGTATTGGTTATTCTTATTGTCTTGGGAATTATCGCCGGATGCGTCATTGGTTTTCGTCGCACAGAGAAATCTACCCACAGCAGCAGGGCGTGAGTGGCCACGAATTCGAGCTCTGTATTATAATTACAGTAAAGAGTCGCTTGAAGGGATGGCGGCTTGAGTAAGAGGTGGCTAAGTATTACAGTGTCATACTCCTATTATGTATGTACTATGCCGTGCGGACTCTCTTCATAGTCGTCTTACTGTAACTACAGTATCGAACCTTTGCATGCGTGCCTGCTTATATGGAGGTCTGATCCTTTTAATCTAGCAGAGATGCTCAACTAAATACATGGAATAAAGGGGTAAAACTAGTCTAAATTAGGAATGTGCGGAATATCTAATGACCGAGATGCTGAATAAAATGAAATCCTCGCGGTATCGACCGTCCCACACAGGGCGTGTCATAAGTGATAGGTGCTATCAGCCAATCGGCTTGATGCGGCGCAGCCGTGTTCACGGAAGAACGGTTTTCCGGGACAAGCATGTTGAAACAGGATAAGGATATCAGGTCAAACATGCCCTAACGGCATCACGAGTACCGAAGATAATGCCAAAGGTACCGGACATCATGCAGAGGTAACAGTAGAGTGTTAGTTCAGTCTGACACTTTCAGACACTTTTTATTCTTAATTCAGTGCATGACCAATCAACACAAGAACATAATAGTTTAGTTCGGGAATAATAATGAAAAAACCACGAAAACATGCATTTCTATAAAAACTAATTATTAGCACAATTTGGACTGCAATACTTTTCTTTTTTGGAGCCTTTTCTCAATTTAGATCCTGGTTTTCCTTTGCAAGAATAGCAGCCCCGCTAAGGGCTTTTTCAAATCCATTTACGATCTGATCCAATGCCGTTTTTATTGGGTTAGGACTTGCCGCACTTGTACCCCACTCCACCTAGTTAATTAAGGAAAAGCTTGCAGACAGCAGCTTGAGCTGTGGCGATATTTGCTGGAGAGCTAAAGTGATCCAACGTGACTGCGCTGGCACCGGCACGAGCATCCGGTCGATTAGTTGGTACTGCACTATGACTGCCTTTACAGTACTGCGGGCCGATCAAGACCATGTTTTAGTTAATTCGTTTATACCGTCCCGTTATACAGTACCTGGCCCGGCATAAATAACGGGTGTGTCAGTTTAATCAAAGATTATTTGGCGACTGAGAGGACTTATCAATTGCGTCTGGATGGCTCCCAACCGTGATAAAAACACTTCCGGGTCATACTGTACCGTGCTTAAGAAAGGCCAAGCATCCAAGTAGGTCTGTACATACAATGACTTGTGAAGACAAAATCTTGTAGACGTTGGATGGGCTCTCCGGTTACAGTACTGCACCCCCCCGCGAGGACCAAATCTCCTCCACTGTGGGTTCTCATACAAAAGCACGATAAAGATGTACGAACGGTACGGATACCACTTGTGAAGCATGGATTCTTAAGCCCACTTCGGTCCTCACCCTTTACAGTAGGGTCCAATGTGAAATGTCCACGTCTAAATATCAACGGACGTTTCCTACAAGCAACAACTTGACAGACCAACGACAGAGTCTGGCCGGGGCTTGGAGGGACGATACGGTACACATCTCCCGGTTGCGCGCAGTAACGGTAAGTCTACAGTATCGAGAGACTTAATTGTACTGCGGATCACCCGTGCATGCTCAGCAACCGTGGTGACGTCGTGATAATCGTACTGATTCTGATTTGACGATTTTCGGTTTATCCCAAGGCCTACAGAAACAAGTATTAGCAATACTCTATTTTAGGGACACCCTAACTGCTGACAATGAAGATTGAGAAGGAAGAGAATAGAAGACTGCATACAGTATTATTTGAATACGCAGTCCTTAGGTAGACTTGGTGGGTGCCTACTAATCTCAGCCCGATTACTGAGTCTCCAACATGTTCTTTTCAATCCACCTCGGGGTACTGACTGCCTGCAACTTGCTTTGCGCGTCTGTTTATGTTAGCAGGTACTCCATCAACATAAGTAGCCCCGCTGGAAAAGCCGGCGCCTGGTATATAAGGCGAATAATGCCTGTGGGTTAGCAATACAGGGGATTTGGAACAGAATGAAGGACCACTTTCTTACCTATATTCTTGTTTCGATCCTCTGCGCTGCCGGTGTGGTAGGGAAGCAACATGACTGCAATTATTCTTCCATACACTTGCCCGAGTTTGCCTCTGATCTACCTGCGACAGAACACCAAGAAGCCCGTATAGTGGCCCTAGGTCACGGAACCCAGAACTATACCTGCACCGGACCTGGCTCGACACCAGAGACAGCGGGTGCTGTCGCTACCCTCTTTGATATCACATGTATCGCTGCCCAACACCCGAAACAGGCTGAGAAGAAAGGTATACATCAACGATACCGAAGAGTGGGCAAATGGCTCTATTCCCGATATTACTCTTCTCGGTCATCATTACTTTGAGAACGGCGTTCCGATTTTCAGTCTTGACAGCGGCACTCCTAGCCATCTAATCATTGCAGCGAACAAATCAGCCCAGATTGATGCCCCTGAGTCTGCAATCCAGGGTGCTAATGGAGCAGTCCCATGGCTCTATCTTACCACCACCGCTAGCGAACAAAATAGCAGTGTATATCGAGTTAACACTGCTGGGGGGGCCCGCACCGGAGACATGCGCGGATCTGCCTGTGCAGTTCTCGGTCCGCTACACTGCCAATTATTATATTTTCCGTCGACAGTGATATACCTAGTCCAAATAATGTACTGTAGTGCCACGCTGTGCTGAATATTATGAGGTTAAACAAGATGATTGTACATGCGATGCCATCGCCTGCGTTTACCTGCCGTACTGTATGGAGCTAGTCAGGAAGTCACTCATCCCCAAGTACGGAATAATGAGCGTCGGCGACGTTCTCACAGAGGTCATTCCGAACTTCATCGTGGATGGAAGGCCGCAGTGCTGCCATGAGCGTACACACATCTTCTTGTACCCCGTGTGTCTGAGGAATGTCATCTTCAGCTCGCTTACGTTCCGTTCCGAGAACATCTAAGAGAACACGGATCAAGCTGTCGTCTATCCGGTGGCATGTAGAAGATTCAAAACGCTGAGGTCAGCTATGGACGTGTAAATATCCCGGGTGGCCATTTTGACGTGATCAATGGGGTCGTAGAGCTAAGGTCGACAGTCCCGAACATCAACGACTGCTGGTCATGCACAGGCTCAAGTTCATGAACCAGCTCGGCCACAAGTGCGATCTCTGAAACATGGTCAGTGGGCAAGTGACAGACGCCGTTCGAGCAGTTCATCAATTTTGTCAATGTACAGTATACAGATCCTGATGACGAGGACGAATTCGAACACGGAAATTCATTTGCGCAAGATCGGGAGCATTATAACCTTTCGGTAGATAATAATCTAGTTATTTAGTATCCTTTCTTCTCGTAATAGAACGGTCCTTGACATCACGTCAGAATTTTAACCGGATGGGTCCGTTATACATCGCATGGTTTGTTTGGAGCAGTCTGTTCAGTGTCAGGCATATTATGTATTCTGACGAGGATCAACCAACAATTCCATTTATGAGAATAATACTACAGCCGTCCTTTTCGGGGAGGCCAGCAAACAAGCGTTTAATGGTCACATCGATTTCGAGAGCCCCAATTGCTATCCACTGGAATGCGTTATGGCAGAAAACTTATTACTCGTAGGATTCTTCGGTAAGGCCTATGCTTTTTAAGGATTTCTCTGTTCACTCCGAATGATCTCGCGAATATGATTGCTGTCTGTGACCCGTCCGGTTTCTTTATACAGCCTGGCCAAGTGCATTGCTGGCTTGGTGGTGACATTTGCTATTCCTTTACTGTACTGAGTCCGCACTGTCCATATTTTCTCTAGGATCTCAATGGCCAAGTCGACACGACCGCCCGTTTCGTATAGCGTTGCCAGTCGAATTCCCGGTTCCACCATCTCCAAAGGCACGGAATCATTGTTTGTTCTTTCCTGCCAGAGTTCTTCCAGAATCTTTAGGGCTTTGTAGACACATCCACGTCTTTCATAGCTTATCCCCAAGATTACCGCCTGTATTTTGGCACAAAAAGCTGACTGGCCTCGGGACCTCGAGGACCAGAGAGCCCCTAGTCCAGCAGTAGCAAATGCGGTATTTCGGTTGAGGATAATCGCATGCTTCAGCCTTTGCTTGCTTGATGAGGAAAATGAGTAATGCCGCAGCTCCTTGAGACAAAGATGCTGAAGAATGCTAACCAGACCCCCGGCCCTGGAAAAGCAAATAGCGTGGATGCGTCTGCTGGTCAGGGATAAACGAAAGAAATCTTTTGGGGTGGCAAGATAATAGCAGATCTCTATGATAATATCTTCCGGTAGCGCCACAAATACCGGCATGCTTGACCCAATCGCGAATGCACTGATATTGAGGTGTTGGGATCTGTCCGAATGAGCAAGGCATTAAAATAGCATTAAAGATGGAGAACCGCTCCGCTAGGTCGTCCGGAAGAATAGATAGCAGCCAAATATAGGCAGCCACGAGGGATGTTTTAATACGTAACTTGGCTTCCGAGTCTACTTTGGGCATCATGAAGATCGCTCAGCAAATTCTGCTGTTCTCTCTACTAATTCTACTGCTGGTTGTGGCCTTCTGTGCCTGGTTCCACAGTTATAGGGACTTGAGCCGGCGATTTCCGTTCAATGTTTTCAAATGGTGCGCCATTATCATGGCTGCGTCTTTGGCAATTATAAGCGGCTGGGCGGCTTATAGAGAAGGTTCGAGTGTCAGTATCCACTTCAGGAGCAAGCTAATACCAGGAAGAGCAAAACACGAAGTTATCCGAGCTGGCCATCCTCCCTATCGCCGGCCTTCTCACATTGTGTTGTGGCTTTGAGGTACCATCGATTCTTATTACCGCCACTGATGATACTGACTTTACTTGGCAGATATGGAGCTTGCTATGCGTGACTTTCAACCATGAGTGGGCCAAGACGGGCAACAAGGTCGAGACTCGTGAGGTTGATCTGCGACTCCGACGACTTTATTTAACACCACTTACTGTAATCGAAGGGTGTACATTGGTAATACTTCTAGGCTTTCAGATGTATATCAAATACCTAGGTAAGCTTCTGGCTGTTCACTAACTGCCTTGATAGTGCTTCGATATTCCTTAGCAGCAAGAGCCAAGAATCGGTCTACTCGCTCGCGGTCATCGGGTACGCTCTACAGTACATGTTCTTCTGGTGGGCTTACCTACAGCTGCTGTCTCATCCGCATAAGCCGGAAAAGGCATATCGCAATCTGTTTCCCGCCCTTATCAGTATGGGAATTTTGATTATGGGTTCTTTGATTGCGCTGATGCTGGTGTGGGTCGAAAAGCCTGATCATATTGTTATTGTACCCACTGTATGTATTTCCTCAGCTTGCATTATGGCCTTTCTAATATAAGTAGTACCAGCTTTTCTGTTCAATATTATGTCTTATACGAGAGCCCATTATCTTTAATCCGAGGCGACCAGATCCTGAAAAGGCGGATTCTACTGAGAAGCTGTAGTGGGATATCCGTGCTTTCACCACCCTGCCGGGCCCCTACACCAAACCACCATAATTGTTGGTAGGAACTGGCATAGGGTACTGTGGAGCGTCGATTGCTGGACATCAGCACTAGCTAGGGTGTATGCCAGAGTCCCGTTATGTATGATTGATATGGAAATCAAGGAATACCCCAACACAAACCATAACAATTCCAACAAGGACACACATTGTGTTGGTGCTGTCTGTGGTGTGAGACTCAACGCTATCAGCGCCTGTAGGATATGGAGGCATGTTGCCCTGAGTTCGTAGAGTCTACGAGAGCATTTCAGGGTTTATATAGAGCCTATTGACGCCTGTCCGATAGCTGAACCTCCCCTCTGATTTATGGTCATGTGGAATCTGCTTCGGCCACGGTGGTCATGCCAGATCTCCTGTTCCTCAATGACAAGAATCAATAATTCTGACCTGGGTACATAATTATTAGCGCGTGAGGCAGAAATCCAACATAATGTCTAGGAAGCAAGCGATTCAGGCATTCTCCTACTCCGGGCATCCGTAAGCTCACTGTTTAGGAGATCTTACCCCTGCCAGTTTCCATCATCAAGACATAGCGGCTACCACCCATGTTTTGCGCACGACAAGGGGAAAATCGTTGGCGTCCATAATTTGCTCGAGGGATCAGATCGAACTGTTAGCTCGTGCTTGCGGTTGTTATTGAACGCTACCCTCTAAATGACAGGCTTGTTCTGAGGGCCCTGATCAAGTTAGTCACTGCATTAAACACTCACGGAAAGAATAGACCGAGCACGTTTCGGGTCGCAAGCTGCATCGTCCGATGCTTAGACCCTACTCTGCCTGTTGCTATATTCATTAGTAATGGCACACTGTACCTTTTAAGTCCTCCCAAGAATTCCTAAGGTTTCTAGCATAACTATTTTACAATTTATGATACTGTACAACCAGCTTGATTAATTTCACTCTGATAAAATTTCCCGGTATTCTAGAATCCTGGCCAATGTAAGAGAGGCGCACTGTGATTTCATCCCTATTCAATGCTTTGGTGGCCCTGACATTTCCCAGCGAGCAACCTCATGGGGATCGCTGTATCTATGTTTACCATGGACAAGCAGGGAAGCGAGATCCTTGTGACTCAGAAAACAATTCCTGCCGAGATGGAAATCTCAATGCGCTTGAGAAGGGCTGCTGTGTCTTGACGCGAGATAATGCTCCAAATACTGCGTACAGGCGGGTAGATTTTGGGCTGTCCGACATATCTCTCAACGCTGGATGCCAAATCACTAGCGCGATCATGGTGACCGAGCCCGTTGAGGCTCTGAACTAGCAGGGCGGCCCAAAGTAACATCATGGGTTCGTATTTTCCGTCACTAGGGCTAAGGATGGATTCGATTATGTCTTTGGCCCCCGTCAAATTGCCGGTATCATGATAGTGACGGATTAAACGAGTTGCTAAGGGCCAACAATTCTGCCCGAATAGTTTGTTCTGCTTCACTATCTTCCACTGTTCTTCGTCGTACAGGTTATCTGATAGGTGCTGAAAGGAGGGCATAGTTAGCTGCTGCAAAGCAGTGCTCAATGAGTAATACTGCCAATTTCAGATAATTGTTAAGAGACCATGGGAAGACTTCGGCAATGGGGGTTAATAACTTTGAGCGCTAGGTAGGGAGGTGTTTTGGAGGGCGAAGCAATTTTATATTCTCTATATAACTTTGTCAGCTGATTGTTGATGATGATTGCAATAGTTGTGGACTAATCCACACTATTACTCGTGTAGATTACCAAATAATGGTTTAGCAGTGAGCCAGTCTTTGCACACGCATTGTAACAACCATCCTTGATCCTGTTCACAGAGGGGATTAGTTTGTAGTACCGTAATTATCTTAGGAAAGCATGAGGCTAGAAAACAGGTGATTACGAGATGCCACAAGGAGCTGTTAGGGTGCTTCATAGAGGGATGATGTGGACATGTACAATACTAGTGATAAATGTTCCTCGTGATTCCTTGAACATGAATTCGGGCTTGTCATCATTCGAACCATTTTATATATAAACCAGTAATACGAGCAGCAGTGGTTCCTCACACCTACCAGTCATTAGAACACATGCTATTAATCAAATATTCATGTTCAGCACAGACCCAGCTCAGGGATGCACAGACAGGATGGTTACCAAGAGCTTTGTACTGTGTTTATCATCTTGATACCTCTTTCGTCCCTTTCGTGCCTGTTAGCATCCTGGCTGGTGCACTAGGGTGCCATGATGTCAATATTGTCGTAATGGCTACATTAGCTGCTCTGCTGGGATCAACGACTGAAGAACTCGTCGCCTCCGTGAGCAAGGCTCCTGCAGGACCATTGAACGCCACCTTTCACAACATAGTGGAACTCATTGCTCCAGCAGCAAAGCTGATGCTGAGTGAACGGCAATAATTGAACAGAGTCCGCATTTTCGAGCAAGCTGATATTAAATGGAGGCCATGATACTTCTCCAAGAATAACGCGACTTACCCAATAGTCTATATTATCAGTCAAAGAAAAGTGCCCAGGCTGGTATAATTACATTTAGACTCTCAACTACACGCTGATAATAGGTGGAACTTTGATATCCGGTCTCGAACGTCCCGTGTAGGGCAGTCATCAGTCAGAGGTTAGCTAACACTGGAATCAAATTGAAATCCAATAAATTGCCCGAATAGTCGGCGCTGGTGTGATCTTAGAGCCTCGAAATTAGTCGGAACTGTACGGAAGGCTAGCAGCCAGTAAGAGCTGCAGACCTGTTTGTATATAGGAGAGAGAAGTACGGCTATAGGGAAAACCTTTGAACATGTTACTCGATATCCCGTGATGGAGCCCTACTGAGAACTCCCAGGACAGCCCCGCCGCATGGGACAAACTCAAACCCAAGGTTAATAACTGCTATATACTCTTATACCTTGCTGCCTGTTGCAAGAAAGGTATGCGAATGCACTCCGCCCGACTTTACCAAAGGTTGAGAAGAGCGAGAGGTTGCAGCCTAGTGATTACCTGAAGGCCTGTCTGTAGGAGCTAATGAACGCAACTACATAATATTTTGGAACCCGCTGTAGCAGCATTCTAATAGCATATATAAAACGCTAAAATGGCCGCCACACGTAGGTATGTAGTGTGGTACACATCCTAGCTATATACAGTATCTCCCGGACGACAAAACGCCGAAGTGCCGACCTTCTCCTGTAACCGTTGACGTAGATGATTGTTATAATCATGGCGCTCCTGTAACTCCCTCTGCAGCCGATTGACTGCTGTAGTAAGGATGTCAACTTCAGCCTCTACAAGCCATTTCTCATCCTTGAGATGCAGAAACGCTGACAGACGAGCATCCAGCACTTGTAATGCTCTTTTCCTGTCTCGAGATCTGTCCCGAAACCTTTGTTGCTTGGCGCGAGATTGCTACCTATCTGTTATTATACTGTACTGGCGCATTGGACCGATATACGCACCTCGCGAGCCCTCTCTTGTCAGTGTATTTTCAGTATCTGGGTTCGGGTAACTCACTCAATAGTTGTCATTATCTCGTGATAGTCTCTCTGTTAATAGAGCGCAACAGAGCCAGGGAAGTGGAAGGCCAAATTACAGCTCTCGACCCGGTGGCCGCATCTTAAAGGGATATCCGCTGGGGACTTGATTAGGGTCGGTTACATTCACTCGTTCCTCATACCCCTGCAACTTCTCTCGAGGGCTGTTGGTCTTTCAGCTCATTATGAAAGGGTCCCAACAGCGTGGTTCACTTTGTTCTCGCGCCTTTAAATCCCTGTTGTCTTACATGTATGGTCGAGGCCGGGCTTCTCTTGCTCGAAGCGGATGTGTATTAGGCGGAGTTAGTGCCACTTGCGATCGGCATGACCAACCAAACCTTGTTCGACGAGAAGGGAAGCCATGGCTCCTTCTTCTTCTGGTTCTTACCTTGTGTTACGCCCCACCAGCGACGGGAAAACACCATTCCCTCATTATAGCCTATGGGAGGATGCTGCTTGCCACTGAGCCCTGGCCAAAGGCTTGACAGATCTTCAATTTATTCGCCGCCGGCTACGCCCGGCCTAGCCAGCAACTCCCGCATGGCGCGCCATGCAGTCTGGGCTCCTCAACCCACCGCACATGTCCCTGACTTAACGTTCGAGAGAAGGGCAGTACGATAAGAGCCTCCATTGCCAAGACTGCAAGGGAAGACCTGCAGGCGTGTCGATTGTACTAAGCACATTTGTAGACAGAAAGGGGCGCGGCACGGGATTTAATTGCCTCCACCCCGTATCGCTTGTTTCCATGCGGTGCTGACTAATGAGACTGTAAGTGCTGTGCCGCAGGTGCAAAAGTACGCTCGGATTACCCGCGATACTAGACCTCAAAGAAATGGCATAACAACGATTCCGGGAATGACTGAATATACCTGGGCGGAATAATTCACTTATCCCTCGACTCCACCCCCGAACACCCCCGAAGCTAAAGGAACTTGTAATCTCGTTCATTGCAAGTAGTTCGCCACCTCCCGCTCGTTGAGAGGCGTAGGGCCGACCCGAAAGGTAACCAGAGACTAGCCCGGAACAAAAGTTTCAATCAGGGTTTTAACCAGTGTTTCGAACCGATAGCAGGCCCATGGCATGTTCTCGCCCCTGATAACACCCCCAAGGTGCACATCAAGGTCCAGAAACTCGCGGGACATGCCCTAAACGGCAGCAGACTAAATCTCCTTAAACTAATGCGAACCGATATGTCGGGACCTCTGGACCTATAAGGTACAGCGTTCAAGGATACTGTGTTGGCTGCGGCCGTCCGAGACGAGGCATAGTACAAGTTGAGACTTGTGATAGCGGAGTTGGCGTAGTCTTGCCGGGGCGTCACAGGCCTCATGAGGCATGCTTGAATGGTATTCCAGGATTGGCACTGGGAGGCCTAACAAGCGCGGGCGCGCACCACGGACGCACATATTGGAGGACACCCGAGTTCACTGTTTTGTCTTGCGCCGAAGTTCACCCTTTTCCGTTTCACAGATATGTATACATTTATATCTCTTACCTGCTTTATCTGGATCTGTCATCTTCTATTGTTGTGTAACCTTGCTAGCCTTGAGCAGCACCGTAAGCCCGAGTTGTGCCGGCCGAGAGCCCGAGAACCCAATATGTTGATGGAAGTACGTACTTAGTCCTCCCACTCCTTGTATGACAGCCAAATAATGGTTGTCTTTGTAGAAACAAACATCGATATGCTTACAAGCAGCCCAAGTATTATTCGCTAGATCTCCAAAGCATACATACTCCCTGCGCATGATGTACATCCATGCCCTGTGGAAAAGCCTGATAATACCCAGTTATTGAAACTATATTCGGGCCCTTTGTAAAAAACGCGGGACTTGAACTTGAAACATAACTCAAAGCGAGCAGATCATCACCAGAAGTCACTCACACTACAGGTATACAGTCATGCCCCTCATGAACGTGGCTGGTAAACCGTCCTCGCTCGGTCCTAGTGCGAAGTAGAATGGCAATCCTCGTGCAGAGCCGAGTCGACTCATGCGCCCATCACATGGCGCTCGACATTTGGGACATGCAACCCGCACTAGTTTCCACTCCTCAAAGTAGAGATCAGCGACAGTGTGTACATATTGACTGAAGCAGGCACGATGGAACACATGTCCACAGGGAACCGCGACCATGGCGTCATGACTGGCTTCCCAGCAAATAGGGCACATCGCGCTATTCACTGTTGCTGGCCGCGGGTTGACCCTGGCTTGCTTTGGCCTGTCTGCACTTGGGAAGCCTAAACCAGCTCTTAGTATGGTTTCAAATTGGCCTGCTTGCATGGGAGATTCACCGTCACGCCACACATGCACGATGGCTATTCTCCGACAAACATAGCGATCCGGCTCTCTCAACCCATAGGCAAAGTCCCCTGTTGATGTTCAGCTCTATTCAAAAAAAAATAAATAAATAAAATACTGTGGTGACATAGTACGGGTATATACTTGATCGCGGTGCCGAACTCATGCTGCCGAAAGTGGCTGGGTAAGGTACTAACATGAGATGAGCATTCCAAGATAAGCAGTCTTTTATACTCTTCCTCTGAAAGAAAGCTGTCGTAAGCACCATAAATACACATTCCAATATTATCCAAGAATGATGACTAGCAAGATATAAATTCTCCATCCGTTTCACGGTTCCATCGTGACTTCGAAGGTCATGTCGTGGGCATGATCAAGGAACTTCACTTTCTAAATTCTTGGGTTTTGTTCATTCCCTTATGGGGTTCATGTAACCTCTAGTCTTTCTAGATGCCCTTATCATAGCCCTATTGTGTACACCAAGCGCGAGAAGATCGCGAAAGGCCTCTCGAGAGCACCGTTCATAAACCCTGGCGTCAAGGCTATTCAAGAGCTGTCGTGCGCCTGTCTGTTCTTGGGTTGACCTGGATCTAAGACAATCGAGGTATGGCGGAATCAACGCTGCTGTGAGCGAATGTGATTTATTCTCTATAGACCTTTCCAGTGCCGTGAGTAATGGTTCAGCCCATTGGACGGCATGCTCCTTTGAAATTGGCCGCTCTATGTATTCCAATAAAAGTACCATGATTTTCTCATTATGTTTTGAAGCGCCAGCCATTGACAACGCCCATTGACACTGCTTGATACCACCCATATCAAGGATCTGCCGAACAAGAGGAGCATTGCCGTCTTGAATAGCACGTTGCAGGATAACAGAAATAGTCGATAGATGTAACATATGCGCTGTGTCGAGCAAGTGCGCGGTTGCATAGAACCTGTCAGTTTCTAATAATTGGCATAGCGTATCGATTTGCCTTTTTACCACGTCNTTTCAGACACGAGTCCGTATCCATCGCACGATTCGTGTTGGCTGTTACCCTGGTAGCTCTGCAATATTGCTTTATTTTGGCCATCGTATGCGAGATGTTTCGAGCAGAGGTCTGGTCGTTTCTATGGCGTGTGAGGGCCCCACTGCTTTTAGGTACGATAAAAGAGGCTATAAAAAGCCGACAACTTATTATTAGAAACGCTTCTGTTGTTTGGATGTTGGAGCCGGCTGCCCTGTAGTTGTTGGTAACTGAAATAACCACCATGTCAAACGTAAGACGAAGGGGACCTCGTCTAGGTATTACATTAGCTATGGCATGGTATGCCATGTTCGTGCCACGGCCACATGCTGTTACGTGTCTTGTACTCAGGGCGAAGAGGGTCCACTCAGGTTGTATAAGCTGTGATGTTGATGGCTGTTGCAGTACTGGCTGCTCCACTCAAACATGAACTTCCTACGCGGAATATCACATTGATAGATAATGATCTCATGAAAGCGCAGACGGGGCTGTCAACATGACATAATTCTTGCGAACCATACAAAGGAGCATGCCCGACTGATTACCTGAGCGTGCCTCCCAGCTCTAATAGCTTGTGACTATTCTCATCAATTTCCTCATTCTTCCGGCGAATCAAGCGCTCTAGATTCGCCCTCTCTTCCTGAAGTGCTTGCTTTTCGCTGTATAGGTCGCTCGTTTCCCCCTTCAGGACTTTGCCCTTGGCCGTTAGGGAGTCAATCGCATGGTTGATTAGGTTTCTTTCATCCTTGGGCCTCTAGATCGGAGGTCAGTGCAGTTTGATAGTGGTAGATCAACTCAGAACGCACAAGCCTCCCCGTTTACCCATGTCAGATTTTATGCTTCTCCTGGGCCGGAATTCCACTCACCTGTTCATGGCGGTCGTGTTAAGAGTTTCCACGCTCTGCTGATGGTTGAGTTGATGGACTCGGCGTAAGAGCAGTTCAGTATTTATCTGCCTGGAAACGTTACACCCGGAGCCAAACCATTACAGCACGCGAGCGAGCTAATTTGGCATTTCATATCTAGCGCATGGAACAACAATTCACACTATCGTTGGGATCGTCCATTTAGCCCGTCCGTTGTGGGCAATTACTGAAAAGCGACTTTGAAACCTTTTCGGTATTCATTTCCGCCACACAGTTAATCCAGGAGCCTATCCTGCCTGCGTATGAACCATGTCAATCAGATGCAAGCCTCGCGGGCCCCGCTGTCTTAGTGTATGTAAATCACTCATCGCTCTGTGGAGACCTAAAGACAAAACTCTCACTTCGGACACCGCGCCGCCATCGTACGTATTCATTATGGTATATGGAGACGGAATCACGACGCGCCTCACCACTGGCTGTGTTGGGTTTTATGTCAGTAAACCCCGGCAGAGTGATACACTTCGGGAAGAATTAGTCTACTGCCTATTAGGGCATGTATCGCTGTTTATGAGAGAACGAGGGGCCGAGATGGCCGACCGAACATGGGGTTGTTGGCGCTAGTTGGTTAGCAGTCGAAGTATAAACGGTGATTGGTCTCGAGCCCAGGATCTGACTCCAGACTTCTCTTTCATTACACGATCTCTCTCCGACCTCGGGGGTGAGGTTGGAGCCGAGGGCCGGACGAATAATCGTGCCTTGGCAAAGATATCCTGTTATTATTATTACCGCAATCGTCGTCATGCAGGATGTCGGCTCCCAACAGCGGCGGCAGAACCAAAGCGCCGGGCCTGGTACAACTTTATTTTCCCGCTTAGAAAGGGGGCTCTTTCTCTTTTGGTTCAAGATCTGAATGTACCTTTGTCCTTGCGATGGTGGTTGGCTGAACGCTGAATCGAATAAAGTGTACCTATAGGATGGCTAATCTAATCGACTTATATACGGAACTTGCCCGGCGACCCCGGCGCTTTCAAGCATAAGCACGACATCTTCCGCTTTCCTGTGACGCTTACGGGATAATTCAAAGTAATAAAATAACAACCCGTTACAAGCCAAGGAATGAGTGTTCAGCCGACGGCCGTTTCGTTTGTCGATCGGAATAAGGCAGTGATCGGATAGGCAGGAGTTCGCTGGACTGGTTTTATCATGGCAATACTAATTATTATTTCCTGTCTCAGACAAACTCTTTCCTCAATTCCACTCTAGCCGAGGCTAGCATCACTAACTTTTCCTGGCCTCTTGTTCCAGATCCTTTTTAATTAAATTGTAGTTCATTCTTGCCGGAGGGTAGAGCGCGGTCTGCTAATCCCTTCTCTGCTAACCAAGGCACGGGTTTTTTTAACCTTTGACACAGGATTGGGAACCCTCGGTCGTAAGATATCCGCAGTGGCAATTGGGGTTTGAATCATGTGTGAATGCAACGTCCCCGGTGGCGGCCGAATATCCATGGAATTAAACCGCTCCCAGACCAGCCTGTACATGCAGTGGGGGCATCCTTGGTTGGTTCTCTACGTCGCCAATCACAGACCAAGATCGTTCTATGCAGCTAACAGGCCCACAAAGGCAGCCCCAGCCTTAGTGTACTAACTACCAAGCACTGATATACTGACCCTCAGATTTGTTAACCATCAACTGTTTTCTCCCTACCATCATTAAAGTCAGCATTCATTCATTTGCGACATTCTCGAATATATCTGGCATGAGCGGTCCGCGGAGGCCTTTCAGAGTCAAGCTTATCATTCAAGTACTGATAGTCTCGTTGGGGCTGTTCTCCCTTCTCAACCTATTTTTCAACTACCGTGCGTGCCAGCCACCGTGAAACCATGCATCAAAGAGCTTTTTCAATATTGATAACTTCACAGCTGGCGTCCCAAACCATGATGCGTCCCGGCCAACGGTTGGTAAAGTGATGATGATTTACGGCGACAACCCTGTCTACCAGCGCGCAGTCGAGACACACAGGAGCCACTGTGACCGATGGGGCTATCCACTCTTCCTCCTACAGACAGAGATTCTCCAAGGGGTATGGAATAAGCTGGCCTACCTTTCATCCCTCATCGTCCAGGAACTGGCGAGGCCGGAAGGAGAGCGACTGGAATGGTTATTGTAAGTGCCCAAAGGCCTAGAAGCAATATTCACTCACCTCAAAATCCACAGTTGGATCGACAGTGACTCGATCCTCATGAACCCGAACATCAGATTGGAGACTTTCCTCCCTCCTCCCCATCTAGCGGACATCCATATTGTTCTCACCGAAGACTGGAACGGGATGAACGCAGGCGTCTTCCCCATCCGTGTGCGTCGATGGTCCATCGAGCTTCTCTCAGCTGCAATTGCCCTCCCTATCATGAACCCTGACATCAATCTCTTTTGGCAAGAGCAGTCTTCCCTGGTTAGCGTTCTTGAGACAGAGTATTTTGCTCGATCGACGGCCTATGTGCCATTGCGCTGGTTCAATGCCTACATGCGCTCGCCCGACGGAGAGAGCTTCAACCCCGACGCGCCGGAGGACTTGCAGGTGCACCCGGGTGACCTGCTGGTTCACTTCCCCGGGACACCTCGAGACCATTTGAACGATACCCTCAGCCCGTATCTGGCCATCACGGAGGAGCATCGCAGTGAATGGGAAGTCCCGGTAGAGCAGACAGTGTATCCTGCAGAAACCACGGAGTTTTGGCGGAATTATGCTATGGAACGGGGATCGACTCGCCATCATTGAAATATACGGAGGAAGTACCAAGGTAGGCCCTTTTCGTGTGAATGTCCTGCCCATGGCCT
>JAXCMH010005929.1:0-17855 GCA_034783755.1 Circaetus cinereus
TTTGCCGACCTGCGCGGCGGTCACGTTCGCAGCGCCGCCAGTCGTTTTGATGGTCTGAGCGGTGAGGGCTCCGACCTTCTGCGACTCTCGTGCCTCCTCGTTCGCGTCGGTGAGGAACCCTTTTACGGCATCGAACGACATGTAGGCAAGGGCTGCGCCCATGGCCGTCTTGATGCCGTTAGTCAGAGCGTTACCCGACTCCTTGCCAGCCTGATCGAACTCGCGTTCGACCTTATCGCCGGCGGCATCAGCCTCGCGTGGGAGTCCCGCGAATGCGCCCTTGAAATTGCCGGCGAACGCTTCCTTGATCCGGCCCTTGAGTCCGCCGAACTTATCGGCAGTCCTATCAACAGCCGCGGTCGTCTTGTTCTGCTCGTCGCGCAGAGCAGCATTCGCCTGATCCGCTTTCGCGAGAGCCGACGCATGCTGATTGGTTGCGTCCTTGACCTTTTGTGAAGCAAGGGCCGAATTACTCTTAGCCTTGGCTAGACGATCCTCAGTCGCGAGGATCTGCGAGGCTTTCGCCTTGCCGGAATCGCGGAGCTCGGTGAGCTTCGCTTCCTCGATCTGTACCTTGCGAGCAGCTGCTTCCTCCGCGGACCGTGCATCCTTGATCTTCTTGGATGCGATCTCGACCTGCGCAGCGGCCTTTTTCGCCGAATCATCGAGGTCGATTGGCTTTGCGGACTCGAACGCTTTCGCGAACACCTGCCCGGATTTCTTGCCCTCGGATCCGGCGACCTTTTGGCCAACCTGCATGCCTCGGGCAATTGACTTCGGGGTCGAGTCCGAGGAGGCGACTAGGTTGACGTATGGTGTGGCAAGCTCATACCCCGGGGCCATTCGGCACCTCCTATGTCGGATTGTTTAGAGAGCGAGAATCGTCCGCTGCTGCTTGGTTTGGTTGCACCAAGGGTGAGCGGGATACAGGTTTTCGGGGTCTTTGTTCCGGAGGAACTACGGGCCGCGTTCGCGCTCTCCGCCTGAGCAGGTAGAATCTGTCGCGGCGGGTTTCTACTCCTCATGTGCCTGCCGGCCGCCGAAGGACCGTGATCCCTTCGGCGGCTTTATTGTCAGAACGAGGCTGTCGTTTACCGCGGTCGCATCTTCTCGCCGACGTATTCGTCACTAATGCAGAGCTGTTCGGCTTTGGCCATTCCCTCGGCGGCGATTTCGACGAGGCGCTTTCGTTCTTCCGTGGCGACTCCGAGCGCCTTCAGCTCGAGTGAGTAGGCGACGAGTATTTGTGCCGTTGTGTGCATGGGTTCTCCTATGCCTGCGCAGGCCCACGGGACGCGAGGAATGCGTCCATGTCGTCCTGCTCGATTGGGTTGTTGCCGAACTGCTTCGTCTCTTTTTGAGCGATGCCCGGTCTCGGAATCGGGTCCGGGTAGTCGCGCCGCTTGCCCGATCCGTTCTGCCAGATCTGGACATGCAGGGCATCGACCGCGGAGGCGAGCAGTATGTTCGTTCGATCCCAGCCGGCCTCGTCGGGATGCAGAGCCGCGAATAGCGGCGAATCCTGCGGAGTGAATTCGAGGATCGCGACGAGATCCGACGTGGGATGCTCGCGGCATCCGAAGCTGTCGAGGCTCACTCCGTACTTGAGGCATTCGAGCCTCACTTCCGACGGGTGAGCATCGACCAGCTCGAATGCGCCGACTATTTCCCCAGTGACACCTCAGACGCTTTCGCCCAGGCCTCCATGAATGCCTCGTATTCGCCCGAGTCGAAGTCATCGAGGATCTCGACAATGCCCTCGTTGCCGTTCTTCTTGAAGAACTCGAACATCGGTTCGGGGTCGTTCTTGAGCGCCTTGCGCTGAATGCCCATCGACACCTGATCGAACTTGGGCAGCTCGAAAGTGCCCTCGATGAAGTCGAGATCGAACTTCACCTTTGTGTAACGCTTCTCAGTCTTGCGCTTGAAATTCTTTGCCATGCGTCAGCCCTCCTCGGGAATACGTCAGCCGATGAAATTGAATGAGAGCCTCGCCCCGGCACGGGCTGACGGTGGCACCGGGGCGAGGGGAATGAGGGGGATTAGGCGGCGGCGGAAGTGATGCCGTCGTCAATCATGAGAGTGGACTTCACGCCGTTCGCGTCGGGGAATGCCTCGACGGTGACCTCGTAGGCGATTGCGTCGCCGTCGGTGAAGTTCACATCACCGGAGATCGAGGGCTGTCCGTCGGTGACTGCGACGCGGATCGCGGCAGGCAGGTCGGCCATGTCGAACACGAATGCGCGGCGCGGAGTCATGGCGGCAGTCTTTTTGACGGTGATCTTCCGACCGTAGGAGGTGGTCGCCGGAGTAATCTGCACGTTCTCCTCGCCGAATAGCAGCTTGAGTGCAGTCGCCGAAGCGGACTCGATGAGGGTGAACGTGTAGGAGACCGAGTGCTCAGTGCGGACGATCTTAACGATGTCGCCGCCCCATGCCTTGATCTTGTCGTCGGATGCGTCGATGGTCTCGACCAGCCCGTCCTCGGACACGTAGCCGGCATTCTCGAATGCGGCATCGAGCGCAGCCTTTGCCTCCGTGGGCATCTTCGCGCCCAACGGAGCGAACCGAATGCCGCCCGTGACCTTGGGCTTGCCAACGAGAACCTGTGCAGCGGAATTGGCCTCAGCCATGATGGATTTCCTTTCGGGAATTGTCAGCCCCGGGTGAATGAGTGAGGCCTACGCCTCGGTGCCTCGAAACAGCAGTGATGAACTGCCGTAGTAGGCGGGATAGCGGGTGGAGTCGGTCGCGTCGGCGGGGCGAGCGTTGCCCGTCGCGCCGGCGACGATGTTTGACCTATTCGGCCAGTCCTCGAGGAGGGCTCGCGTGTAGGCGATGAGGTCGTGCGCCTTGTCCTTCGTGGGCGCGTAACCGTGGTATCCGATGAGCGCCTCCTCGAACACGGCGCTCCGCCGGCGACCCGTGCCTGTCACCGTGAGGACGACGAGCCACGGGTCGCCAGAGATCCAATCCGTGCCCGACGGTATTTCGGTCGTGATCTTCACGTCCGAGCCGAATCGACCCCGCAGGAGCGGGAGGAGATAGGAGCGGGTGAGCTTCTCCACGTTCGGGAACAGCAGCACGACTAACCTCCCTAGGGCAGCGCCTTGATGAGTGATTGATGCAGTCGATTCGATCTGCCGGCGTAGCCGGTCGCGAGGACAGTGACGCCGCCGCGGGATTCGCGCCCGAGGTTCTCTCGGACGATGTAGCCTTTTTCTTCGCCGCCGACCGATTCGGCGATCTTGTCGGCGCGTTTCCGGAGATCCTTGCGAACCGCCGGATCCGTGCGCAAAGCCTCGAACCCGTCAACAGCGAATTTGATCTTGGGTCGAGCCATTAGCCTGACCTCCGTTTCAGATTCGCGATCACACCGAACGTGTCGCCGGTGAACGCGTTGCGAGCGGCGACCGGCTTGCCGTCGATCTCATAGGTCACTCCGCGAGCGATGATTCGGTCGCGTTCGCTCCCCTGCCAATCCGGCGGCATGAACGCAGTCATGCCGACGATGGACGTAGACACGACCTGGGAGCCCGTGATCTCCTGCGCCGTCTGCACGTCGAGGCCCACACCCTCGATCTCAACCGGATCGGCCCACGATTCGACCGTGTTGCCGTAGTCATCTTCTGCGAAACCGTCGAACACCTGATGCCCGACGGTCTCGCCAGCACCGAAAAAGCTCATTCGGCACCCCCGACGATCCGATAGAGGTCGAGCTGACGCTTCTCCCAATCGAGGAGACCGACACCGCCCGACGCATTGAACGCCATTTGCGACGGTGTTGCCGACATGGTGCCGGCCTGCTGTCGGACGTACCCGCTCGGAGTGGAACGCGCACGAGCAGCGATTGACATTGCGAGGTTCGCAACGTCCGCGGCATCGAATCCGTGAGTCACATCGGCCACGACCGTCCCCGCCGACCAAACCCCCGAGGCGAGTGTGAGCACTCCACCATTGGATGAGATCTGATCGACGCGGACAGTAGCGCCGTTGACGGCCACAGAATGAACTTCCACAACGCGCAGCGATGGCAGGCGAAGCTCGCCAGTCCCCGACCCCTTGACCGTGAGCTTCTCGCGAGCAACGGGAGCGACATGCCAACCGCAGTAGCGGCGGATCGTGTCAGCCGCCGCGTCGAGGTATGTCTGCACGTCGCCGGCGAGATACTTGCGGAATTGTTCGGCGCTAGCGAGCTCCACCATCACCCCTCCTTGCGGGGTCGACCGCGCTTGTTGGCCGGCTTCGCGGCCTTGTTCTGCGGTTCGGCCTGCTTGTCCTCGATCTCAGCGGCCTTGCTCTCCTGCTTCGCAGGCTTGAGACCCAGCCGCTTAGCGTCCTGATCGTTGAGCAGGAGGTCAGCCGGCTCGCCGTTATCGCGGGGCACTTCGTAAGTACTGAGTGCCATATCGATCACGCCAGATCGAACTGCACGAAAGCGGACGGGCGGGTCACGGCGAACGCGACGCGCTCCTCGCCGAGAATGGCGACGAGGTTTCGCACAAAGAAATCGGCGTGCGAGTCGCTGATCGAGATCTGCGACTGTTCCCGATCCCACAGGACGGCCTTGCGGAAGTCCGCGCAGATCGCGGTTCCGACGGGCACGGCCTCGGATTCGATGACAGGCAGACCCCAGACGGCACCCTGTGCGGGGCCAAACGGCCCACCGCCGAGGTAGTGGCCGTCGGTGCCCTTGGCCGTGTCGTACTTCTCCCAGTCCTCGGGATTGAGGAGGTAGCCGGTCGGCACGGAGCGGCCCACAGTGCGCACCTTGCGCTTAGCCTTTCGAGCGGCGAGGAAGATATCCGAACCGCCGTTCGAATAGGTCTGCTTCTGGATGCCGGAGGTCTGCAGAATGCCGGTGAGATTCTCGCCGGTGCCGTCGCCGGTGAGGATCTGATCCTCTTCCTTTTCCTTGAGGTCGTCGCGGAGCTCCTGATCGATGAGAGCGCGGAGCTGCTTCACGTCGGCGAGAGCGCGGCGAGTCGCGGGAACCCACTCGGCGAGCGTCTTGACGTTCGCAGTCTCCTTTTTGAGGACGAATCCACCCTCGGGCTTGAGACCACCGATTGCGTCGGTGACCTCAGTGCCGTCGATAGGCTTCGCCGACTGCGCCTCGGGGACCGGAGCAGCGTTGTTCTCGCGAGAGATCTGCTGCACGTAGTCGATTGCATCCGAGCTGGTCGTGCGGACGCTCACGAGCGAACGCAGGGTGAGCTCGCGACGGCCCAGCGCCTCGAGGATGCCCGAATCCTCCGGGCGGACGAGCGCAGATCCGACGGATCCGTCGCCGGCACCAGTGAGGAGCGACTTCACGCCCATCGGGGCGGAGTTCACGCGAGCGCGATCCGAGATCTGACCGCCGGGGAACGACTTCATGAACTGCTGGTATTCGGCAGACTTCACGAATCGTTCGCCGAGCGATCCGCGGCCCTGATCGCGGGTTTCCTCGTCGGACTTGATGGTGTCGCGCAGTGCGTCGAGGAGGTCGTTATCGGCCTTGGCCTTGGTGATCTTCTCCTTGACCTCGGCGATTTCGGCGAGCTTCGACTTCGCGAGCGCTTCCTCATCGGCGGTGAAGCCGCGATTTTCACGTTCGGCGACTTCGGTGATGGTCTTGACCTCCGCGAGGAGGTTCTTGAGCTGTGTTTCGAGATCCACTGTTGGATTCCTTTCCTCTACGCCTCGAGTGAGGCGAGTTTGAGCTTCAACAGGAGCGGCGAGATTGCCTTTTCCTGCTCATCGTCAGCAGCCGGGGAATCGCCCCCGACTGCCTCCTCCTCGTCAGCCGGTTCTTCTTCATCCGCATCGGGCGAATCAAGCAGATCGTTGAGCGCGTCACGCGCAGTCGTGATCTTGTCGAGAGTGTCAGCGGACAACTTTCGACCGATCTTCGTGTTGACAACATCGGCGATGACCGACTCCACGACGGCCTTAACCGTGCTCTCGTCGGTGTGTTCGTCGGCGAGCTGTCGCGACTTGACCTCGAGGATCTCCGTCGCCTGATTTGCGCCGACAGGCACGACCGAGACCTCGTGAATCTTGAGCTCGCGGAGCTCGTAGATCGGATCGTCGTCGTCGCCCTGGGCTTCGCCGCCGTCGATCACGTCGTAGGCGAACGACATTTGATTGACGCGCCCCTCCTTGAGCAGGCGGTGCGCGTAGGCGGCTTTCGGGTTGTTCTCCACGTCGAGAGCGACGGTGACCTTGAGGCCGGTGTCGTCCTCCTCGGCGGAGGTTGTCACGCCGATGTTGAGCATCGGGTCGCTCATCATCTGATGCGACCAGTAGCAAGGGATCCCCGCGCCGCCGTCCTTGTAGGACTCGAGCGACTTCGCGAATGCGCCCTTGACGACCACATCACCGTACGAATCTTTGTTGCCGAACACGGAGGCGTATCCGGTGAAAACGCCCTCGGCGGCTTCGTCGGCCTTGACCTCGAAATGAGAGACTTTCGTTTTCACGATGTTCCTTTCTGCGCCTACGGCGCGACCTCATCGGGAGCCGAGTCCGTCGGTGAGGCCTGCCCTCCCTCGAGGACGTTGAGCGGAGTAATGAGTTCGTCGCCGTCATCGATGGGCGGCAGATTGAGCCGAGCGCGAGCCTCGTTCCGGGTCATCCACGGAGCGCCGACCGAAGTCTGCAGGCCGGTCGCCTGCTCCTCGAACGATCCGCGCAGCTTGGATTCGAGATTGAACTCGAGGTACAGGTCGGCGCTGTCCGGGAACTCGGCGAGCAGCTGCATCTCGAGTTCTTCTTTCAGCCACACGAGCCACGGGCCGAGAGTGTCGGCGTACAGCATTTTGTGCTGCTCGGTGATGTTCGAGAATGTCGCCTGGTCGAGGATCCCGAGCATCGGCGGCGGGACGTGATATGCCTGCGCAACCTCGAGCGTTGTGAGCTTTCGGGCTCCGATGTATTCGAGATCCTTGGAATTATGAGCCGCCGGCTTGAACGTCATGCCGTCCTCGAGGATCGGCGTGCCGCCGGACTCCGGCCCGTTGCCGGCGTACTGCTGTTTCCACGCTTTCGCGAACCGCTCGCGAGCCTCCGCCGACCACGGAGCAGATGCAGGACGTTCGAGGTATCCGGAGACCCTCGCGCCGTTCTTGAGCATCTGCGAGCGTGCCGTCGTCGCGTTGTAGTCCTCGGCCAGCGACACGCGCAGAGACTCGATGGGACTGATCCCGTCGATGAGCGAATCGGGATTGTAGCCGTGGATATAGACGACCTGATCGGCGGGAAGTTCCATCACGCCCGAGGTCGTCGTGTACTTGAACGACTTCGGCGAAAGCCAGTCATCCTCTGAGGGGACGATCTTCGCCGCCGGGAGCCGCACGAGCGACAGCGAGCCGTCCGCCGCCATGATCTTGAGCGCCGCGGCCCGGTCGTAGATCGCGAGATCCGAAACGATGCCTCGCATGAGGCTGTACCGGGTCACGCGCAGCGATTGCGATGGCGAGGTGAACATTTGCGCGACCGGGTGATCGGTGACGCGCTCCCGCTCCGTGTCCCCGACCCGGCGAAACAGATGCAGGCCGAGCGAGGCGATATTCTCCGCGAGGAACGACACGACCATGTGGACGGCCTTGTGCTCGCGGTAGATCGTCGCGTAGTCGGTCGTGTAATCATCGGAGATCTTGAGGGACACGCCGCTCGGCGCGGGAGGGCTGTCTAGCCCTGCAATGCGCCCTTGGGTTTGGACGAACGCCACGAGGCACCCCCTAACGCTTGGATGAAATCGACATTGGAACGATCCACGATGATTTCGCCGTCAACGGGGACGAAATCATTCGAGTCGTTCAGAACCTCCGCGCCGCGGAGGATAAGCAGCGACCCGGTCTGCGCGACGGGCACACCCTTGACGGTTTGGCCTGACAGGAGGTTCACGATCACCTGTCGGCGAAGAACAAATCGGCGGTAGGCGAACATGGGACTCCTCAGACGATCATGAGAGCGTCATCTTCATAGGCGGATCGGAACGGGGCATCGGTCGGAAGTGACTCGAGTCCCCACAGTGCTTGCACGCATGCCATGAGCGGCGAAACGTCGTCGGCGGATTTCTGCCGGTTCAAACCGAGCACGTCGCCGAACCGGACTGTCGCCGCGGTGCGGATCGCAATATCGAGCGCCGGCTCACGGCCTCGGCGGAGCGTTCCCGAGTTCACGCGATCCGAGAACCGCCCGAAGCTGATGCCGAGGTCGGACCCCTCGCAGCGAGTGACCTTGATGCCGTCGAGCTCGAGAAACTCGATGAGCGATGACGCGGGAGCGCCGCGGCCTTGGATCACAGTCCCCGCCGGGGTGAAGCCGAGCCGGTGCGCGAGCGTGTTCACGACCCACTCGTTACCGGCGCGGACGGCGATGACCTCCACATGCGGGAGACCGTCATCGCGCCAGCCGGCGACCGCAAGCCATGTGCGTCGGCGGTCGTGCGACGTGTCGGCGCTAATCACAATCGGCGACGACTCCGAGATCTGGGACTTGGGATCGAACGTTGCAGCCCATTTGTCCTCATCGAACAGCGGTTCGCCGAGGATCGGCACCCACTGACACAGAACCTCAGTGCGATGCTTGGACTCGGGCACACCCTCCGAGCCGGTATCGCCGACGAGTTCGGTCTGAGCCGCGATCATCTCGTCCGTGATGTTCGACCCCGGATGATTGAGCGACGGATTCGAAGCCGCCCAGCCGGAACGATCCCACAGATCGCAGTCCGGCGAAGCCGACCACTCGGCCAAGAACAGCGCGGAGCCCTCATAGGAGTCGAGAGTCCCCGCCGCCTTATGCGACTCATAGGTCTCGATCTCCTTGATGCCCCGCGCCCGAAGCGCGGACAGCACGACCGACTTATCTTCGCCGGCATTCGATACCGCGATGACCTGCGGAGAATAGACCGCGTTCGTCGTGTTCGTCATTGCCGCCCACGGAGCCCAGTCGCGCTGCTGGCGAAGCTCATCGAACAGGAGATCGGTGACAGTCAGTGAGCGACCGCCGTCATCCGTCGCGGCCTCAATCCGATACCGGGCGCCCGAGTCGAGCATCTCGAACCACGAATCGCCGTTCCCGGTGTGATCGCGGCCCGTGATATCGGCCAGGGCCGGCGAAGCCTTGAGCGACTGATGCGCGAGGCGCTTGATCTCATTCGCCGCCGACTCCTTGTGAGCCGTGCCGAGAATCAGCGGCGGCTTCCCGCCGGGATCCTCCCACATCACCATTCGCCACAAGGCACGAGTCGAAAGCCAATACGATTTGCCGTTCTGCCGAGCGACCTCGACAACCACAGTCCGGAACCGCAGTCGCGGGAACTCGTCCGAAGTGAACGAACCGGGAGCCAGCTCAAGCGAATGGATGAACAACCATCGTTGCCACGGGAACAACGGCCTGCCGAGCAACGACTCGGCAAACTCGATAGCCTCGAATCCGAGACTCGTTTCCTCAGTCAGCTCCCGCAGCGGACGCGTGAAAATGCGCGGTTCCGTGCTGCCGAGGATCCGGTCACTCACCAGCCGCTTTCTGCCGGCGCTTCTTCTTGAGCTCATCGACCGGCGAAGCCTTGCGAGGCGTATCCCCGATGATCGCCTTGCGCTCCGCCGGGGTCATGCCCAGCGCCTTGAGAGTCGAAAGCAGGTGAGGGCCGAGATAGAGCGCCTTGGTGTATGAAGTCGAATCGATCTCGCCGTTGTCGAACTCGATGCCGGCCTTATCCATCCGATCCGCATACGTGAGAGCGAGATCCACCGTCGCGCCGTCCGTTGCCTCCACCCACCGAGCAGCTGCAACCGCCTCACGAACCGAATCGCCGAGCCGTTTCCGTTCCATGAGACCTCCTACACAGTCAGATGCGCCTCATGCGTGCGCGATAGGTCGACTAATCAGCGGGGAGAGAGGAGAGGGGCACGCCTGGGATGAGGCTGTCTTCCGGTCGCTAGGAATCGCGACCCCCCTCCGGGTTTGGTGCCGTGTGTCGTTCTTCTCCGTGTATTTGTTTACGAAGTAAAGGTGTTGGCGTGTGGTTCGATGCGTTATTGGGTGGTTTGCATGTACGATGGGGCGCGTCGAACTCCTCACTAGTTCGGCCATGACCCCGGCTGGCGCAGCAGTGCGGGGTCTCTTTAGTGGTTTAGATGATCCATTGCCGTGTGAGGTCACCGAGCTTGTTCTGTGCTGGTGTGTTGCTGCGTTCGTTGTTGCATGCTCTGTGAGATGGGCAGGCGTTGCCTTTGTCTTCGGTGAGCTCGGGGTGGGTAGATCTCGGGTATCGGTGGTCGAGTTCCCATGCGTCTGGGTGTGGCCATTCGACGTCGTAGTCGATGGGCATACCGCACAGCCAGCATGGTGCATTGGTTGCGGCGCACTCTGCGCGGAACTCTTTGCGTAGTCGCTGATAGTTGCGCGTGTTGAGTTTGCCGTTCGCCATTTGGTCTCCTTTGACTACGGGGGGTGCATAGGGTTACATGACCTCATGGCTGACAAACGGGAAGCGAAGAGGTTCGCTAAGGCGAACGCTAAGGTGGCGAAGTTCAAGATGAAGAACGCTGACTATCGTGAGGACTTGGTGGAGGCTACCTCTCGATTGTTTACTCGCCCTGCTGCTAGTCAGCTCAAAGTGCTCAATGACATGGTTCCCACGACTGAACGGGTGCTTGGTGCAGCCCTGGCTTTCGGGTTCAGGTCGGGTGGGTTTCTCGTGTTGACGAATCAGGCGATTCATGTGCGCTCGTTTAGGACTGGGTTTGTGCCGAAGCTTCATTCGGAGTCGTTCCCACTGTCGAGTGTGTCGACCGTGGAAGTGTTGTCTACTAGTGGGGTGAGCGCGGTTAAGGTGAACGCTTCTGGTTCCACCGCGGAAGTGAGTCCGATTGCTCGGCTCGATGCGGAGAGCTTTGCCGAGTTGTCTCGTGCTGCTGTTTCGAATGCTCGTTCGTCGGCATCTGGTTCGACGAGCTCGCTCGATCAGATCGCTAAGCTTGCCGAGCTGCATAAGGCTGGGGTGCTCTCGGATACTGAGTTCGAGTCGAAGAAAGCTGAACTGCTCGGTCGCATCTGATTGGCAGTCTCCCGCCCGAGGCAAGGTAGGAATCCTCGGGCGGGTGACTCTCGCTCGCGCTTCCCTTACGGGCGTGCCGCGGTGGCGAGTATTGGGGTGATGGTGAAGTGTGTCCCGGTTGTTGGCGCAGTCCGGGGTCTGCGCTGGTATCCCCGGTTCCTAATCCGAGGTCTTTCACGGACGCGTACACCAGCAACGCCAGTATTTGGGAATAACAAAAGCCCGATCTCTCGACCGGGCTTGACACTTATTCGACGTTATGAATTAACTTACCGCAGATTCTTCGTGAGCGCCATACGCCACGCCGAATCTTTCGAGCACATCGGCGACGAGGTAGGAACGCTTTCCTCGGCTCACGATCTCCGGCTCGAGCGGTTTGTCGCGCTTGGGTCGGTTCGGGTTGTGATCGTCGGCGTGCGCGGTCGTGATGTGCTTGGCCGTGAGGTTCTTCCCGAAGTAGGTACTCACAACCTCGGCGACGAGCGCGGGAGGCCCGACGATGTTGAGCAGCCGATGCCTCATCCTGCTCCGCAGGGTCTCCGCCTGCTCGAGTGTGCCGTCGGCGAGTGTGACCATTGTCTGCCCTGGCCTGATGTAGATGTGCTCCCCGCAGTGTTCGCCGAGGTATTCGCGTTGCTGTTTCGGCATGTATGGGCGGCGGAGCGAATCGACGGCCTCGCGGATCTCGGTGACGAAATCCTCGGCGGCGGGATGCGCGGCGAGTGTGTCGGCTTTCGTGTAGATCCATGCGGCGATTGAGAGACTGTCGTCGTCGCAGTTGATGACGATGTTCTCGTCCTCGCCGATCATGAGAGCCCATGATGTGAGCTTCTGTTTCAGGTCGAGTTTCGCGTCGAGGATCGCTGTCGGCATGGGTGGGCGGGATCCGCTCGCGCCTCCGCCTTGTCCGCCTTTCGGTGCCGGCGGCTGCTGGGATAGGTGAAGCACGTCGTGGATTTCGTCGCAGAGGTTTCGGATATGGGCGGGGTCCGTCATTGCTCATCCTCCCCGAATAGGTACGTGTGCATTGGTTTCTCCTTGAATACGAAAGCGGGGCACCCACCGAAGTGGATGCCCCGCAGGGTTTGATGTGTTGCTAGTTCCCGATCTGTCGCAGCCGCCAGATGCCGTTCTCGTCGCGCTTAATGACCTCAACTGATTGTGCTGTCACTTCGCCACTGGGAGCCGGCGGGAACAGTTTGTCGGCAGTCACGGATTCGGCGGTGAGCTTGCCCATGTCGAGGCTACCGAGGCGGAACTCGCCCATTTCTTCCGCGCTCGCATCGCTTGCATTCATGCCTGCCATCTTAACCTCCACCTCTTGGCCTATTCCGTGTAGATCTCGCCGGCGGATCCGAAGAACAGGCGAGTTGCCTCCGGAGGGACATAGATGAGCCGGGCGGTGTTCGGCTCCGTCGTTTTGACGTACTCGCCGGACAGCAGCAGTTCACGCCGGTGCATGTCGCCTCGGTGGAGCTGATACCGCCGACCCGGTTTCGGGCGGAACCGGCCCTCAGTCCGAGCCTTGGCCTTGATTGCTTCGATCCCGCGTTCTGCATCCGCCTTTGCCTGGTTGTCATCCTCACCGGCATAGTCGCTCATGTGTTGCACGTAGCAGCCGATCAGCTCGGCCTCGTCGGGCGTGTACGGTTCAGTGGTCATCGTCGCCTCCCGGTGCGGTTACGCCGCGCTCGTCCATAACCTCGGATAGGTAGTTGATCTGCCAGGGCTCGAGGTCGATGTCGAGATCACTGCAGAACCTCTCCCACCGCTCGGCGTTCGTCGGCTCCGGGTTCGGGACGACATCATGATCCAGCTCTCTCGCTACTGCTTTAATTGCCCATGGTGAAACGCCAGTGCGGTCCGAAATGGTCTCGATGCCGCTTTCCGTGATCGTCCGTTTCGGTTCGTGCGGTAGGCCGAAGTAGTCGGCGAGGTCCTTCACGGTCGGTCTGCTCTTACCGTCGGCAACCGCACCGGTTTCGTCGACCGCTAGTGAAATCGTGAGCCTACGTCCGTGCCCCCGGCCGCTCTCGTCGAGGAGTTCCCGGGGGCACCGGTAGGTGATGAGGCAGCCGTGGTTCATGATCGCAACTTTCAAATCACCCATTGCCGCTTTCCCTTTCTTCTCGTACGTCTGTAGTTACCGGTTGCAATAAGCATGAACCGATTTATCTGTTTACAGAGCATTTGCTGTCGGCGAGTGCGCAAATATTTTGCGAGCGTGACGAGATCCTGCGCCGCGCTCACAGCTCCCCCTCGTGGCAATCGTGTTCGCAGTCGGTGGTCAATGGTCTACCTTTCGTTTTCGCCCTGTGAGGGCATAGGAAAGCGCGGAGCACTATCTACGTGCTCCGCGCCTGTTGTCGCCGATTTGGTGCCGCGCTGTGCGCCTCCGCTATGTCAGAACGGAGGTTCTTCGCCGTTGTTCCAGGGGGCTTGCTGATCCTGTCCCGCCCACGCGTCGCCTTGTCCGCCGCCCTGCGGGTGATGCTCCTGGCCCCAGGTCGGTCCCGGTTGTCCCTGCTGGGACTGCTGCGTCTGATGCTGTCCGCTGGTCTGCTGTTGACCGCCGAAACTGTCCTGGCGCTTCGGGAAAACGCGCAACCCATCGCCTGACACCTTGGCCGACAATGACGAGCCGTTCTCCCCGTCGTACTTCTCGAGGCCGAGGATCGTCCCCGTGACGATCACCGAATCGCCCCGGTTCGGTTTGAGTGCGTCTACAAGGTGCGCGTGATCGTTCCAGAACGCCACGTTGTAGGCGGTCTGCGAAAGCGTCTCCCACTGGTCGCTCTCGTTCTTCCGTGACCGTCCCGCCAGAACGCGCAGGTTCGCCACGTCCTTGCCGTTCACGCTGTTGTACCGCGGATCTGCCGCGATACGTCCCTCAATGGTGACTCGTGCATCTGCCATGTTTCCTCCTTGATGGATCCGCACTAGGCGGAGTTTCGTGATTCCTTGACGCGCCGCGAATACTCGCGGAGCACGTCCTTATTCGTCGGGTCGATGCCCTGCGACTTAAACTCTTTCGTGATCTGAGCCATGCCGGCGAGCATCTGCGCATAGTTGTCCGGCCTCGGTACGGCAGACGCGGCATTCCCTGCCGTGACCGCCCGTTCCGCCGTCCGCTCCGCGAACGCACGCCGACCGCCCTCGATGATGTGCCCCGGCTTCATGCGAGACCGAGGCTGACGGTGATAGTTGACGATGCCCTCTCGGTAGTCCTCCTCGGTGATCTTCGGATACTTCGCCATGACCAGCTCTAGAGCCCGGATCTCGAACTCATCGAGTGCTCGCCCGTCATAGGCGGCGACAATCCTCAGCGTCCGAGCTGCTGTCTCGGCGAATGCTCGTTCCATCCGTCATCCCCTCCTCCACGGATTGCCCTGAGCATCACTTCGTTATTGCGCTGTTGCCGTTGCTCATCGAACGAGACCGAACGATCCGAATGCCTCGGCGGGAGCGGGTCGTTCCCCCATGAATCGGCATTGAGCCAAGTAGCGCCGTTCTTTGTGTAGGCGGCGGCTCGGTTCGGATCGTCCCGGTATGCCTCGGCCCCGGCGATGATCTCCTCCGGGGTCGCTCGCCCGACAGCCTTTTCCCACGCCTTGAGTGCTGCTCGCTTGTCTGCCCGTTTCGGGTAGACCTGCCAGAACTGCTCGAACTCCTCGGGGTATCCGTCGCGCTTGCGCGATGTGTTTCTGTTCCCCTGTTCCCCTGTTCCCCTGTTACAGGCGCGACAGTCTCGCGAGGACTCGCGACACTCTCGCGAATCATGGAGTCCTTGTAGTTCCACGTGCCGTCTGGCCTGGGGTAACGTCCCTTCCCCGGTTTGTCGATGCGCTGAATGTCCTCCCAGAAGGCGACGTACAGCAAATCGTCAGACTCGGAGGTGTATCGATGGAGTAAACCGGCTTCAGTCAGTCGGGTAATACCTTCGGACACCCTCGCGACAGTCTCGCGAGGGTTCGCGAACATATCGCGAGGAAACACATCTGTCACGATAAGCTCCACATCGTCCACACCTACGCCGTTGTCATCGACATAGGACTCGAGCCCTTTCAGCAACAGACGGTCTTCCCATGAGACCGATGCGATCCGCTTCGACTTCCAAAATTCTGGCTTCGTGCCCCTGATCCGCACTTCATAACCTCCTCACTCTCAAGCGCACGCCCGGTTCGCTCCCGTCGCCGGCGAAGTCGTGCGTCCAATCCTTTTCGGGATTCGACCAGCGGACAATGCGAGCATCGTTCTTGATGACTCCCGACTTCTCGAGAGCATCGCCGACGCATCGCTGCAGCTTGTCGAGGTCGAGACCCGTCGCCGCACGCTCGAGCTTGGGTCGCGCAGGCCGTTGCAGGTAGAACGAAAATGAACATCGACAGGAGCGTCGATGGGCTCCCACAGCCCGAAATGGGTGCCGACCCATTGCCGACATGCCGCGACGATGCGGTCGCGCCATTTGACCATTTCCGGCTCATGGATCAAGTGCCCATTGCCGACGTGTCTCATCGACCCCTGTGCTTTCGGATCTCCGGCGATCCACATATCGAGAAACCATTCGCTCATGCTCTCCCCTCCTTGATTGCTTGATCGAGTGCCGCGAACCGTCGCGCCCCGAGCGGGTCGTATGGGACGCGAACCGAGAGGATCTCCGCCGTCGCTTGAGCAGCCGCCGCCTTATGGCGGAGCTTCCGGGCCGCTTCGTATTTCGGTCGCATGCGCTTCCTCCGTGCGCGTTCCGCCTCGGTCATCGGATCCACCGCCGAATGTCCGCGACGTGCTCATGCCAGGGTTTGCCGTAGTAGAACCTCGGCTCGGGCTTGCCCTTGATGATCGCCAGATCGTGCCAAACGTCGCCGCCGTAACTGATCTGCTGTACCGTCATGCCGTCCTTTTCGATGACGCGGGTTTCGATCTGCATCACGACCTCGCCCCCAGCATGCGCAGGATCTCGTCCTGTCGATCCGGGGTGACGTGTCGCTCGACGGCGCGAACGGCGACCATCTTTTGCTCACGGTCGAGCGGAGTTATCGGGTCGTTGAGGATGCTTGTCGGGTGCCCGTAGGCGATTGAGTTAGCCATGATGCGAGTGCCTCTTTTCAACTGTTGACGGTGAGCCAATCCGATTTGTCCGCACTTCCGCGGCATAGCTCCACACGTTCTCCGCGATCTCGGCCAGCAACGCCGGATCCGAGCATGCGGCTTTCGCCTCGCCGTCGACGGGCTGAATGAACCACGTCCCCGACGCGCTCCCTTTCGACCAGACCGCCCACAGCCCCGGCCCATCCCACAGGCGGACGTGTGCGCCTAACTTCGGCTTAAAGCCGTTCCGGAGGGTCCGATCTGTCGTGACTTGCTTCGCTTCCTGTTTCGTCATGCTGTCGGCTCCAATGCAGTCGGTTTACGGGCAGCGAGCCGCTCGAGCGCAGAATCGAGCGCACGGCTCGCGGTCGTCTCGACGCAGACTCGCCATCGCCCATCTGCGACCACAACGAACACAGACCATTCGTTACGCCCTGTGCGCTTGATGCTGAAATGAGCCGGTCTCATGCCGCGATCCTCGTGCCGCGATCCGTGAGCATCCACGAGCGCCCCTGATAGTCGATGAGCAGCACGCTCTCGGACTCGACGACTGTGTTCCGAGGAATCCGGAAACCGCGAGCGATAGGCTCGTCGCGCAGGCCATCCTCGAAGTCCTGATTGTGATTACTGCATACGAGAACCAGCTCGCTGCAGCGGTCTATCCCGCCTCCCGCGCCTCGATTGCGACGATGGTGCGGAACGAGTAGTGATCCGTCGAGTGTGTGATATTCGGCCCCGCACCATTGGCAGGTGAGCCCGTCCCGCATCTGCAGCAGACGCAGGAGCCGTTTCGGAACGGCCATGATTCCTCCTTGAATGAGAAAAGCACTCCCGGAGGAGTGCCTGAGTGCTTGATGTGTTTGGTGTTCTAACTTGAGTGCGGCCCTGTCGCATGTATCTGCTCCGCGGCCCTCTCGCTCGCGACATAGGTTCTGCCGGTCGCGACCCGCTCCCTCAGTTGCGAAATCCGCTTCTGCGCAGCATCCAAGACTGCCGCCGTGCGCAACCGTTCCGCGAGGAGCTTCGACAGATCCTCATCGGCATCTGCCATGACATCGAGGTAGGCGGCAGATACTTTCGGATCCTCGAACCTGGCCTTTGTCTTGAACACTGCCGACGCATGCTTGTAGTCGGTCTCAGCGTCCGCCGCGGCCAAGGCGACAGCTTCGTACTCGGAGACGGCTTTCTCGTAGTCCCGCGACGCCGCCCCCAACGTGGCTACCGCGTCAGCCATGACCGGCCCCATTCATGATCTTCAACAGATGATCCAGATACCCCTGAGGGGCACCATCTGCCTTCGCGGATTGACCAACCGCCACCTGTTCGTCGTAGGTGGAGGCGTCACGCATGATCGCCACCCAGTCCTGTGATGGCTTCCAAGCGCCGGCCGACTCCCCCACTGATACTGACTCGTCTGTCTGCGCTTCAGACTCGGGGACGACCTCAGGCACGTCTTTCGCAACATCCTCATTGACCTCCTGCACATTCAGAGTGCGCATGACGATCGGATTGCGGGAGCCCTTCTGATACAAGGACAGCCCGAACTGGTCACCCAGGTTGATCGCCGCTCGCTTCAGGGCCTGCGACTCGGCAGTCTTGATCGCCATGTCGTGCGCATCAGCCTGCTTCGCCACAGGGAACCCTGATGCAGCCCCTGCCGCGTACTCTGTGTACGTGGTGAGCAGTTCCCCATCCGGGGCGCACACACTCAGTGTGA
>JAXCMH010007768.1:0-17100 GCA_034783755.1 Circaetus cinereus
GAAGGGGCAGTCGCGTGCGGGAGCTGCGGCAAGGAAATTCAACTGTTTTACAACGGCGGAGAGCTGGACCAGGCGACCTGCTGCGGCGTTCGGTACCAAACCAAGCACGTTCGGACGGATCTGATTATCACACGTCTGGGAGAAAAGGCGAACTAATAAATGAGTGTAATGTATACGCAAAGATAATTATAGGAGTTGATCGTCCGTGCCGTTGGTGACGTGCAAAATATGTGGTTTGGTCGTTCACATAAACACAAAAAATATAGAGCAATTCCACAAAAGATTTATTAAAAGATCCGAACCTTTTCTCTGTTTAGAATGCTATCGAAAGAATACCGACTTTCGTAAATGGTTTCAGCAAGAAACCGGATGCGACTGGGTAGAAGAAGACGCAAATATGTATGGCTACGCTATAGAGATGGCGGACCGCTATGAAAAATGGTGCTTAGAAAACAACCAAGAGCCTATATGGAATGGATGATTAGCAAAGTGCTTCGAACGAATAAACGAACGCAGTATAGACAACCTTGTAATGTCTAGACCTATATACATAGATGAACGCAGTGACTGCAGCCATCAGTTGAACGGAGAAGGGAGGGAAAAAATATAGTCATCGCATTTCAAGTGGTTCTGTTGGTCCTCATGCTGGTCATGGTGGCCGGTGTGATTGCGGAAGAGAAGGACAGGCAGTTACGACAAATACTCGCCGGCATGTTCTTTGCCAGTCTCGGAGCCATTGTCGTCAGTCGGTTGTGGATGTAGTCGGTGCAGGACGAACGCAGTGATGCAGCCGTCGAGAAATTTCATGGAGAGATATTGGAGGAGATCAAAATGGCAGTTAATTTGAATAACGAACTGGAGTCCCGCGGCCTTGATTTTAGAAATGACTGGACGGAGCACCTAGCTTTGCAGAATGAGAAGGAAGAAATTCGGTGCATGTTAAAAGAGCATGATCCTTCTATGTATGAGCTGGTTTTGAAGCTGGATGAGCCCCTTGGCTTGGAAACCTATCACGGTTTTCAGGAAGCCATTGAACAAAAGGTGCAGGAGATCCGAGATCTGGAAGGTCCTCTCTATACCGGGGAAGGCAAACGGGCTGCCATCCAGGAAGCTGTGCGGGAGTTGGCTGATGCCTTCATCGCAGAGGAAAAGCAGAAGAACGAATTCAGGAAAGAGGCACGTCAGGTTCTGGAAGCGAACGTGAATGAAGCGATTGCGGACGAAGAGCTGTCTAACACCCAAATGGAAAAGATGGACCCCATCCGGGCGAAGTTGCAAACTGACTTAGCTTTTGTAAGAAACACTGATGATTTGCGGAGAATCTGCCAGGAGATGTTGGATCGAGGCGAGCATAATCCGGCCGTCATGAAATTCGCTTCAATGTACGGCTATATGTTCATGGACAAGGCCAAGGAGCTGGTAGATGGCCAAGCTCTTCACCAGCTTCAATCTTACTTAGAAGCCTTTGTTGAAGAGACGACACGCAAGTCCTACACACCGGCAACCTACGCCAAGAAAAAGCTCAAGAAAAGCTATGAATCAGTTCCTCTTCGCTTTGTGGGAAATGCCGCTTCTGTGAGATTGATCGAGAAACATCGAGATGAGTACTTGAAAAAGTACAGTTGACTCAATCCATACGGAAAAACCGACGGATAACGAAAGCAGGGCGTTGCCCTCATTTTCGGTGTCCGTTTTCACTTAGGAGGGATGAAATTGGAGCAGACAATTGAAATTGTAAAGCAATTCATGTTCGACACAGATCGGCTCGTCTTCCAAGAGATTGCGAAGAATGACCGCATCAAAAAAACGCGGATCAGGCATCTAGAAAATGGTCGAGCCAAGCTCGAGAAAATCGAGGAGCCTTTTCGCGGCATGTCACTCCGGATGCTGGATGAGGTGTCGCTGTTCGTCGCGGCGTTTAACGATAGAAATTCAGACGACGCTGAGCGGCATTATGAAAAAGTGCGGCAAGCTATGGAGGAAATCGGCAATACCGCTGAGAGGATGAGCAACTATGGCCTTTGAGTTAGTCGCAAAGTTGAAACTACAGGATGAGTTTACAGGCCGCCTGAAGCGTATGGGCCAGCAATTGGACCGCGTCAAGAATCAGGTCAGCCAGGCATCCAGCACTACCAGTGATATGGGGAAGAAATTCTCCTCTGCCGGTTCCGTAGCGACCCGGGCACTGGACAGGATTAAAGAGCAGACCGCCCGGATGCAGAGCGGTTTTACCCGTGCTAAAGACATCTCCACGAATGCCCTCAGCAAGATTGGCCGAGGTGGCCAGTCCATGAGGAATGTGTTGGCTAAAGCCTCCGAAGGTGCGAAAAATAAGCTCAGCAGCATCGGGAACGGAGCCAGCCGGCTGACAAGCCAATTTAGTCAGGCTGCCGGCAGAATCCGAAACAGCCTCAGGAACGGCATTCAGAACCCTGCTATGTCCGCTAAGAGTGCTGTCGGCAGTATTGCCACCGCAATCGGCGTAGTGGCGATTGCGTCAAAGGGATTCAACATGCTGCGAAGCTCGCTTGATAGTGCGATTGCCAGATACGATACGCTAAATAACTTCCCGCGAGTCATGCAGGCGATGGGCTTCTCGGCAGAAGAGTCCAAGAAGTCGATAGACCGGCTGGCAGAAGGCATTGATGGGCTGCCGACCGCACTCGATGAAATCGCTGACACGGCACAGCGTATCGCGACATCTTCGGGGGATTTGAACGGGGCCACCGAGACAGCGATCGCTTTGAATAATGCTCTGCTTGCGTCGGGATCTGATGCAGAAAAGGCCAGCCGTGGAACCGAGCAGTATTTGAAAGCTCTTTCCACCGGAAGAATGGAATTGGATTCATGGACGACCCTTCAAGAAACAATGGGTCTTGGCCTGAACGAAGTCGCGAAGGCTTTCGGCATAACCGGGGATCAGCTACAAAACCAGCTATATAAAAAGCTCAAAAGCGGAGAAATCACCATGGATGCTTTCAACGAAAAGCTAATTGAGCTGAGCGAGAAAACTGGTGGGCTGGGCGACTTGGCAAAGGACGCTACCGGCGGCCTTGCTACCGCGTGGGGGAATATGAAAACTGCCATTGCGAAGGGCGTAACCGGCTCTATTGAGGCCATAGACGAGGCACTGGGCGGAACCGGGAAAATTGCAGATATTATTTCACGTATGAAGGATCAGATAAATACGTCCTTTGTTTCGATCAATAAAAGCGTTCTTTCTTTCGTCAATTTCCTGAAGAAAGCATACGACGGGACTAAACCGTTACACCCGTTATTCAAGAAAATCGCAATAGCCGCAGCAGCATTCGGTGCAGCTATCGGTGGTCTGTCTGTAGCGGTCGGAGCGATCAACGCGATTTTAATGGTAGTTGGTCTGCTTGCGACACCGATGGGGTTAGCGGTCGCGGGCGTGGCTGCTCTTGCTGCAGGCTTTGGACTTGCTTATAAAAAAGTGGAGCCCTTCAAAAAGATGATCGACAAGGTAATCACGTCCGCACAAACGCTCTTCAAGATGCTCAGCGGCGATGGTGTCGGCGGCCTGGTGCTCATGAAGAACTCCGGATTCTCCGATGAGGAAATTCGGAGCATGATCGACTTCACTAAGAAAATCAGGGAAGTGTTCAACAGCTTGCGGACCGACTTCACGGAGTTCAGTTCCATGCTGTCCGCAAAGGCGAAGGAAGCCTTCGGGCCGATCAAGGCAGCCCTTGGCGAGCTGGCTGTCTTCCTCGCGGCAAAGTGGGAAGAAATGAAGCCGGGCATGGCCATGCTGGCAGAAGCCTTCTCGATCGGTAAAGAGACCCTGGTCAGCGTGTTCACGACGCTCTGGGACGTCCTGCGGCCGATTTTCGGGGCCCTGAAGGATGCCTTCATGATCGTGGCCGACATCGTTGTCATCGCCTGGACAAACATCATTGCCCCGGCCATCAAGTTCACAATGAAAATCTTCCAGACGCTCTAGGCGATCGTCGGTCCGATCCTCAAGTTACTGGGATCGCAAATCGGATTTGCCTTTGAAATACTCAAAATCGTTTGGGATACCATCATCAAGCCGGTAACCAAGTTCCTAACCAACGAGTTCAAAAAGGCGTTAGAGGATATGTCTCCTGTTCTGGATTCACTAAAAGGTGCGTTTGACGTGGTCGGTGGAGCGATCGAGAAAGTCGCCGGATGGTTCGATGTATTTAAAAAAGCCTTGTCGCACTTTAAAGTACCGAACTGGCTGTCTAAAATCGGCGGCGGGGGCACGGTTAAATTTGAGGGCGGCGGTGATGGAGGCGGAGAAGGCCGTCACAACGGCATCAAGTATGTGCCGCGGGATGGGTATCCGATCCGTGCACACCGCGGCGAGCGTGTCTTGACCGCGAAAGAAAACAAGGAGTACAGCGGCGGCTCCAGGAATTCTCGTCCGTTTGTAATTCAAATGAATGGCACGGTTATTCGTGAAGAAGCGGATGTCGATCGTCTCGCTGGAAAATTAGCACAAAGAATTATCGCCGCCGGCCAAGGTGGAGCAGTATAAAAAAACGAGTCGGCACTTTCGCCGGCTCGTTTTGCTAAGAGAGACATATTGGACACCCTAAAAGGCAGCCGGCAGAATCGGCAGCCCTAAAAAGAGTGTATCTAAACATATCGGACACCCTAAAAGGAGTTATCGGAGATTTCGGAGTCCCTAAAAGAGTGCTGTATTGCCACTTGTGGCAAATTTAGCTATCGGCAATGATGCAATGTCTGTACTAATTAAACGCTGTGCTTCAACGAATATTTCAGTTTGATACAAAAGCGGAACATATACGTTCCAAGACATGGTAAAGTGATATATGCGTAGACGGGCAAGCACGTCTGCGACTCCCTGGGCTTTCAATGGCCATGCAAGAGAGGGGGGGGACCGCCATTGAAACAGAAAGGAATTCATAACAGACAGAAACAGACTAGAAGAGGAATCCGCGAAAGCAAGAAGAGAAAGGGACTAAAGGAGCTCATCACTCCGGCAGTCATCTACCACCTAGTGGCTAGGCCGATTATCGACTTCGTGATCGCAGTGATGCAGTCCAATGGGCTACTCTGATAGTTACACCACTCCGATTCATTCGGAGTGGTGTTTCTGTTTTTTTGAAAAAAAAAACAACCGGTCATCACTCCGGTTGTTTTCCGCCATTGAACAGCGTGGTAATTCATAACAGTTTTAAATAGTTTTAAACCTTGTTCCACCTTCAATCTACTACTGTATTGTCTTTTTGTCAACCTCTACATGAAGGGCAAGCACGTTATATCCTATGCAGAAGGCCGTTAAAAAACAACAGTAGTAAACGATGGCACACTTATTTATTCCCCTTGTGCCGAGAATTATGCAATTCCACATCTTCTCCGGTGAAATCCTTCACAGCCTTCCGCAAGACCTCCATCCGTTTTGCTCCCATGTCTGTAATTATTCCGAAATCTTTTCCGAGAAGATCCCTCACCGTCTTCGCCTCTCTGAAGGTCCGTCGGATTGGCAGAAAGATTTCCGGATCCAGGTTCAGCAGCTCGATCGGTTCATCTAGAAGGTCTGCGGATTTTTCCGCAAGCTCCTCTTGCTCGACAAGCACCAACAGTTCATTGATGGCGATTCCGAGTGTCTGGCACACAATCCCGATCGTGTCGCGTTGGTACTGCTTAGTGTCGTCGTGATATAAACGCCGCAGCGTTTCAAACTTCAATCCTGTATCTCGTGAGAACTGCTGGATACTGATGCCACGTTCGTCCAATAGTGTTTTCAGGTTGGACTTAGCTCTTAATTGCATGTCATTCCTCTCCCCTCAACTTCATTATAATACGCCAAATTAAAATAACAACGGAAAGTTGTTGACAACCAAACGTAGTATTATGTATGATAGTGTCATAAACAACGGAACGTTGTCGAAAAGAGGTGAAATCTTTGGTGGAGAAGGACGTTGAGTACCTAGAGAAATACATTGCATTTGCTCGGTTGATGGAAAAAATATATAAGCAAGCTGGAATTCATCCAGCGGACTTTGACACGGTTGACGAATACGTAGCAGCAGTGCTTTCCGTGACAGCAACAAGTAGTCTATCCTCTTGGAAGTTCGGTGAAGACGATGGCGGTATGGGAGAAATGGTGAAAAACGAATTGAAAAAGAGAGGGGAAATGTAAGATGAAAAAGGTATTGGAAGCAAAAAACGTTGAGTATGTAGGTATGCAGCCGTATCCGGTGGCAGGGGAAGACTTGAAGATGAGGACGGCCGTTCTCGTGGATCTGGACGCAAGACGCTGGAACTCGCTCGCAGAACGGACCAACACCCGCTCATTCGTCCGCATGACAGGCAGACAGCCGGCCAGCTACGTCGAAGTACGCCAGTGGATGAAGGATCTGATTGACGGCACAGAAAAAGCCCCTGCGGGAACAGGAGCTCACTCCACTCATGCCAAAGCATAAGTTAACAAGAGAACCCTAATTATAGCATGTTCTGCAGGTCTCCTCAATTTTGAGGGGGCCTTTTCACTGCAGAGAACTAAGCAGTGAGATCGGCTCGAAATTGAGCACATCTTTCACGGCCCAGGATTGGACTGCGACATCTCCCCAAAATTGGGGACATCTTTTCGTGGCCGGATTTTCGGCTGCCAGAAACTCATTGCTTCATACGGCGTTCAATTCTACAATAGAAACAATAAACGAATTGGAGGCAGCTCCCTATGAAGATCAAAGAAATTCTCGAGCTTACAAAGGAAACCCCGATCGCAGAGATCGCAAAAGAGCATTTGGAAATCGGTGAGAAGCCGGCTCGTCTGGCCATGAAGCGTGCCGGCTGCTACACGATCGTCGGACAGCCCGGCTGGATCTTCGACGACACCGAGAACCCCGACAACCTAGAGAGGTCCATCTATGAGTTTTCGGACGCAGTAAAAGAGCAGCAGAAGATGGAGCTGCAGGCCGCGTCACGGGCTCTACTGGAAGATAAGGATTTTGTGCCCCGGAAGCGTCACTCATTCGACTTGGATGTCCGCCTGGTCAAAGAACTGAAGCTCTACTGCGTTCGCGAGGATAAAACGCTGTATGAGGTCGTCGAGGCGGCCATTCGTGACTATCTGGACACTCACGAGCGGGAAGAGGACGGAACAGCAGAATGACCGCTATAACGCCGTCACAAGCCAGTGCTCGGCTCGATATTCAGCCGTCAACCCTCCGGAAGTACAGCCTGCTGCTGGAGGAATGCGGCATTCAGTTTGAACGGAACGCGAACAATAGCCGGAAGTACACGAGTGAGGATCTTGTGACGCTACAGAAGATGATAACGCTGATGAAATCGGATGGTGTAACGGTCGAGGATGCGGCCTTTGCAGCTTCTAAGTGGCATATAGGAGAAGAAGATGGCGTTACAAGTAACGTTACAGGTAACGCTGTAGAGCGACATGACGGCGACATAACGCTGGCACTCGTGGCCGAAATCAAAGGCCTGAAGGACATCATTGAAAAGCAACAAGAGGCGATCGACGGCTTCCGGCAGTCGCAAGAAAAGCGAGATGCCTACTTTGTAGAGATCCTGGAGGACCTGAATAGCCAGATCCGACAGCTCAACGAGCAGCAGGCATTGCCTGAGCCGGAAGCAGATCCGGAGCCAATTGACTCCACAGATTTGAGGAGTGCCCCGCGACCTGAAAAGAAGGGCTTCTTCTCGCGGATATTCGGAAAATGAGACGTTCCTTCGGGAGCGTCTTTTTGCATGAAAAGTAGTGTGCGAGAGGGTGTGTTAGCCACACACTACATAAAACGGCGTCATGACGGTCTTCATCGCCTGTTTCGAACCCAGACAACAATGCTACGCAGCAACCCCGATTTCACCCATCCAGCACCTCCTCGTAATCACTCCCGATCGAGCTCTCCGCACACCACTTTCTCCGACCAGTTTCCGGGCATAATCTGCCTGCCGGCCGCTTAAAATACAGCAGAAGTAGGGGGGTGACTACTAATCACCCCGTTCCTCAAACGGCGAACTTATGCACTTTTGTTCTGTATAGGTATTGACATTATACTATTGCCTATATTAAGATGATAATAGCAGTAAGAACAGTAATAAAAATAAATCGAGAAGAGGCGTTCAAATGGGCAATGTAGTACGTACTGAGTCGTTTGCAACCCGGAAGCGTCACCAGGAAAGAAAGTCACATATCGAGCAGAAAAACAACGAGATTCCCAAGCGTTATGACGGTGACATACGGCGGTATTTGGAGTACTGTGCGGCTACCGATCAGCCGGATGGCACGGAGGCTATGCTGGACTATCTCTACATGTCGTTGAAAGAGCAGAAGGTGAAAAAGAATACGTGGGAGCGTCGCCTTGCGGCCATTCGTAAGCACTTGACTGTCGTGCGTGGTGTCGACTTCAAGAACGAGCCAGGCGTCGCCAGCGAACTGTCAGCCATGCGAAAGATGTTCGCAGAAGAAGAGCACGCCGACCAGATCCAGACGAAAGGGAAATCTGCCGTAGACAAACAGGAACTTCTGGACCTGATCTATAAGCTGCCGATCCGGGAACGGGCGATCACGCTGGTCAACCTCATCACGGCCAACCGGCCAAACGAGATGGTGCGTCTGAAGGTAAAGGATTTCGACCTGGATGCCCGGGTGATTTCCGTCTATCTGAAGAAGCAGAAGATCTGGCATAACAAGCGGATCACGCAGGAAGTGGCCAAGGCATGCCGAGACTACTTCAAAAAATACAACCTGAAGTCTGATGACTATTTCGTCGGCCGCGTCTACAAGGGTGGCCGTTATGAAAGCGTGGAGATCAGCGAAATCGGTTACACGAAAGCCCTGCAGAAATGGACCGGCCTGACCGGCTATAACTTCCGCAAGTCGCAGGTAGTGGCCATGCACGAAGCTGGGGCCGATCTGCCGACGATTGCAAAGCAGACGGGGCACCGATCGCTTGAAACGCTGTCCAAGCATTATCTGACCGTCTCTGATTCAACCGTAGACAAATACTTGTGAGGAGTGGATTGGTATGAAGAACATTGATAAGCTCGTTCTCCTGATGAATGAAGTGCAGGTCGCGGCCCTCGGTGATGTCGGGCCGCATGAAGGGCAGGAGCGGTATGTAGAGGACGTGCGGCAGCGTGTCCGTCGGATCGAGAAGGGGCTTGCTACTCTGAAGAAAGAAATAGCGGAAAAGTGGCCGGAATAAGGGACGCCCGCATCGTTCCGTTCGAAATTTGCAATTTTATAATTAGAGTGTTAGAATAAAGAAAATAATTGTGTAGATGCTGCTCTTGAACGATCTCCAGGAGGGACGGGACAAGCCCGACTGACTGGACACAAGACGTGCAATGAAACGCGTGTATGCCGGATCATATAAGTTCCTTACGGAAAAACCGACGGACGACTATTGGCTGCAGGAATACCCTGCTCCCTTTGTCGTCCGTTTTTATTTTCTTTTAGTTCATTGCAGAAAAACAGTATGCTCTATACAATTATAATGAGCATGAAAAACGTAGTCCCTTTTTTCCTATTTAATGAGAAAGCACTACATGTTATGCTTACTTTTAAGGATAGTGCGAATTTCGAATCACGAACTGAAGTTCGCGGCAGGTTATCCGTTAAGGCCAAGAATACGTTATAATGTAAAGAGAAGAAGTTTTTCTTTGTGAAACACTGTGAAACATTCGTTCACGATGTAAAGATGGTAGAATAGGTATTAAGCAGAACGACAGTAATGGCGCTTTGCTCAATATAAAAAGCCCCGAGTGTTTGCAGGCACTCGAAGGCTTCTTGGTTCGAATCTGTTTGCAGACAGACCGACCATAATTTAGCGGAAAATGAAAGGCCTCTGACAGCACATTATCTTCACGCGTTTTCATAAGGTAGTCGCACAGTCAAACTTTTATGTGACTGGCAGTACCCTCAGTATAGTTCATATTTTGCCGTTTTGGCAATGGAAATACACAAAAATCCGTACTTTTCGAGGTAAAACGAAAGTAATGGAACTTTGCGGAATCAATGTGAACTATTTTGAACTGCGGAACCCTCCGGGGAATCTGCGGCCATTTTATGAAAACGTTGAACTGATAATGAATCGAAGCCTTTTCCGTCTGCAAATCAAACGGGGAGGGCTTTTTGTGTTCTACAGGAAGCTCCTCTATCCAAATACGAGGAGGAAACAGGATGAAAGAATCATCGCTTTACGGAGCACCACTAGTAGTTTTAAACAAGTTGGAGAATATGAAGGACGGCGAGAGGATTGTTGGTCGAGATTTGATGGCAATTGCGAACATCAAAGATCCGCGTTCGCTGTTCAGCATAATTGAAGAGTTGCGGGATAGTGGTCATCATATTGGAGCCAGCAAGAGTCTGTACGATCCGGGCTATTACCAAATGAGAAGTGACACAGAAATAATGGATTATTACTTCACGAGAGATAGAGAAGTTCAGCGAGAATCTGATCGATTGCGTCGTAACGCAGAAAGGTACTTCAAAGAGAAGTACGGAGAGAACTTTGATTTCATTGAGTACAGAGCACGAGAGGAGTTGAAGCGTTTTGGGAAATCAGGAACTGACAACTGAAGAGGAACGGCTCATCCGCGAGGCTAAAAACGCCTACATGAGGGATTACCGCAAGAAGAACCGGAAGAAGATAAGTGAATACGAGAAGAAGTGGCGTCAGGACAACCCTGAGAAGGTCGCGGAATACAACCGTCGGTACTGGCTGAATAAAGCCGAACGCCAGGCGAACTGACTGAGGGTCCCGTCATTTTGACGTCACCCCACTCGGCGAATCTGCCGACCGGGGAACAGAACTCCGAACTAACCAGGAACGCTACACGAAACGGCAAAGAAACGCTTGGAACCCTTCCGTGTAGCCGGCTCCCGGCGTTACAACCGGTAAACTCGAAACAGCGTCGAAACGCTACTCCGAACGAAGTGCGGAACAGCAACGGAACGGCTTAAAAGCTTTCACACCGAGGCCCTTTCCGTCTCGTTTTGCCGAGATCGGAACGGCTACGGAACACCTACAGAACACCAATTTTGCAAGGATGTTCATACAGTGAACACCCCCGGCTGGTTGTCCGTGCTGGACAACCAGTGAACAGCAAATTTCATTCATCGGGACGACCGCGGGACGGTCTCCCGGCATACATACCAACCATTCCAGCCGATGCACGGCCGCTTCTCAGGACGACCCTAGGACGGCGAACGCCTGCTACTGACAAGGCTGTAATGTCAAAACCAAAAAAGAGAGGAGGGAAACGCATGGGAGAAGTCGTTCTGCAGCAACGACACGGCACCAACCTGATCACCGACTGGCCGGAAGCCTTCATGAACCGTAGCAAGTACCGCGGCAAGATCGCCGTCATGACGCTCGAAAAGATCAAGAGGAAGACCACCGCCCGGCATCAGTTCTACCATAACGGACAAGCCGCCCTCATGCTCCGGAAGCACCAGGGAGAGACGAACACCTACATCTCGCTGAATGCTTTCGGGGAAGTCGATGGCAGCATTGACCGTAAGGAAAGCAACGTGGTGCAGATCCGCTGTGTCGGCGTCGATATTGACTGCTATAGCGTCGGCATGACGGTCCAGGAAGCGGAGAAAGAGATTTACCGGCTCGTCGTCTCCGGGGTTCTTCCTAACCCGAATCTACTAATCTACAGCGGGAACGGCCTACAGATCGTCTACAGCATCGAGGGAGGGGCTCCTGCGAAGCTCTCGTGGCTGACAAAGGACATCACCGCCCAATTGGTCCTGAAGACGTCGCATCTCGGCTCTGACATGAGTTGTATCGACCTGTCGCGGGTTTTCCGGATGCCAGGGACGGTGAACGACAAGCCGGGGAAGGGTCGGAAAGACACCAGCTCCGCTCTCTGGAGACAGGCCGAATACGATCTAAGTGAACTCTATGCGTATTGCGACCCACTTCATAAACGCTCACAACAGCCGCAGAAGCCTGTGAAGCTGAAACCCATACCCAAACAGGGGAGCATGGGCTACAAACTCATGTCGCTCAACCAGAGCCGTCTGACGGACTTCTACAAGCTCATAGAGTTACGGAATGGCAAGATCGAGATGCGAAACGTGCTCACCTATGATTTCGCATTCATCCTGGCCCTCATGACGGAAGACGAGCATGAGGTGCTGATCCAGACACAGAAGTTCAATACGAACTACGACGACCCGCAGCCGCTCTCTGAAGTGGCACGCACAGCGTCCAGGGCGTTCAAGGACGGCCGTGAATTCTGGACCGCGTATCTAAACAACGGATACACCATGGTAGGCCTGAAAAAGGATCGTGACGGCTTGAAGAAACCGAAGAATAACAGCACCATCATCCGCGAGCAGGGCATCACTAGCGACGAGATGAAGCAAATGAGCACCCTCATCAGCAAAGAGGAGACCTATGCCCGTAAAGTGGCCAAGCGTAGAGCTCAAGGCGTAATTGACCGCAGTGAGTACGAGGACAAAAGGAAGTCGGAGAAGGACAGGAAGATCCAGCAGCTACAGGAATTGAAAGAGAAGTACCCGCTGGCGACCCAAAAAGAACTAGCCGACTGGATGAAGGTTTCTGTTGCTACGGTGAAGAAGTACAATTCCCTTATTATGGGATAAAGTATATTGGTGTGTCCTTTAAACCAATCACTTAATAATGCAGTGGCTCTTACACTGTAAACAGGGGGTATGAAACATGACTACTGTTATTGAATTTCCATTACAGCGGCAGCAGCGGCGTCTTCCGGTTTGTTGTCACGGTTGTTCCGCTCCTGTTCTGCCTGGCACAGGGATTGAGATCGAAGTTCCAAGCATGAAGCTGCAGGGCGAACCTGTCTCCGTCCTCTGTCAAGATTGCTATGAAGCTACACCGGCATGGGTCTGGGCAGCAGAGTGAGGTGGCAGATTGATGGAGTTTAGCAAAATGGACGTCTTTTGGATTGTTTTCATGTTGGCTGTAGGAATTGTATTGATAGTTATTGCTTAATGAGTGGCTGGCTATGGTATAGATTGAATCGAGGGCGTCGGTCTAAGTTCAACTTAGGGTGCTCGGCTTGTGTATTGTCCTGTGTCACTTCTGTGTATCAGAACTGACCAACAGAACTGAGTATGGTGATCAGTACGAAAAAGCATGCAGAAACTTGATCGGTTGATTTACTCATCAAAAAGAGCGGTACGGCAAGCTACGGGTTTGTACGTACAAACACATATTCGCCCAACTCATATCTTGTTAGGATTCTCCTAAGACCTGTTGTGTCGCCTGGCTCGAGGTTGTCTGGATTGTCGTCGGGGTTCTCGTCTGAAAAACAGACAACGATCGAGACGAGTGTCGGAAGAAGTGCCGGCATCTATTGCGAACAGTCTTTCTGACAGCAACCATTGCCGACAGCATTTCCGGGAAGGTCGGAAAATTCTTCCGCAGATCGTGCCGGAGTTAGTGCCGATCTTTGAGGAGTAAATGCGAGCATAAACGCGGTTTCTGTATGCAATATTTACGGGTTTTCGGTTCACAACATAAGATATTGCGGCGTTATGATAGGTTGTGCTAGTACTGTTGTAGAAATGGTGCTACAAAAGCTTGTACTTTTCTGATTATAAAAGGGGGAGAGAAGGTTGCGGCGTTCTACTTATGACTGGAATACCATTGAGCAGGAATTCATTCATGACAACGTACCGCTGCACAACGGTGTGACGTTGAAGACCATTGCGGAGAAGTATGGAATCCCTTACCAGACGGTACGTCGTAAGGCTGCGGCGGGAGAGTGGCATAGGAACCGCTATTGGTGTTTTCGAATGAAGATGGGCTATGAGCGGGAATTTTGTGAGAGGCTCGACAAGGAAATTGAAAAAATCGAGCGACGTATTTCCGAAACGAACACCGTGCAACGGTTGCAACGCTGTGCAACCTCCGGCCGTTTCCTCCCTGGGAATGAGATCGCTAAGGGGAATCGGGGAAACCGGAATCCGAAGTGGGGTAATAAAAACGCCATGAAGCACGGGGCTTATGCCGGAGGATTTGCTAAGGTTCATACTGATGGCAACCTGTATGTTTTTCCTTCTGCTCGACGGTGGATCAAAGTGGGCCCTGAGGGGTATTATCGGGAAGCGGATGGCCGTATTTCGATACGTGATGATGTGGCTGATGTCCTTGAGGAGAACGGCGTAAAGTTGTGTCACACGCTGCAAGAGTAACGTAGTTCCCGCTGCTCATTCCGTGGTATAATAGACAACAAGAGAACGTGTGTTCACAGAAATGGAGGGCTCTGATGTTACTGAAAAAGGAGAAGGAAATTTGTCTTGAAGAGGATGCTTTATATATCGTGAAAGATGGTGAGCTCCACCAGGTTGAGACGCCGATCACTGGATATGGCTCTCAAGAGGTAATCTGGCAGAATGACAAGCCGATTCGTGTAAAGGTCAGTGCATCCGAGCAATTCTAATCCAATAGGGCGAACTAACGTTGCAACGCAATATAGAATGGAGGAATTAAATTGAACTTACAACCAGTGCGTAAAAAGATTATTGGACGAAGAGAATTTTTGAGGAATTCAGTCGGCACCGAATACAAGACAGGCGGAGCGACGCTTGACGGTTCAGCTTTTGAAAGTGTGATGGATTCAGGTTATGTCAAAGCTGGTACAGCCGTCTATTGTGATGCTGTTACAGGTCTTTACAAGCCATGGGGGTCGCTGACTGAAGCGACAGAGCAGGGAGCTGGGTTGACTGCAGAGGATGTGGCAGTTCTTTCAAATCAGAATCCTGTTGTCGGTATTCTGGCTGCCGGCCATCCACTCGAAAGCAAGTGCACCGGAGTGACCGCTAATTTTAAAGAGGCCGTGAAGGGTCGAATTGTGTTCGATATTTAAGGTCTGACCGATGAAGATGACGCTGAGTGATAAGGTGATTCTGGTTATGACATTAGAAGATTGTCGATAGAAAGGTAAAAGGAGTGGTGAAGCTGAATGCTCTCGAAATTCAGGATGTTGCTGAAACATTTGCTGATAAGCAACGCGTTATAAATAGCCTGGAAAAACGCCTCATTTCTCTCGGCGATTCTGATTTTGAACAGGAAGAAGCTTTATTGCAACGTCTTGATCAACTTAGCGGAGTCGCCGAACTCATCCTGGAGGCCCTTGAACCTGATGGCATACTTTCGGTAAGAGAAGTGGCCGCCTTAGATTTAAGACTTGATGGCTATACCTTGCAACAGATCGGAAATGTCTTCTGTCTGACCGGGGAAAGAGTTGGACAGATTTTGCAGGGGGTTTATGTGAGAATTGCCGAAGTTGCAAAGGAAAGCTGAAGGAGGGGACGTCATGCGGCGTTTAGGCGAGTTTGAATTTCGTCAGTACGAAAGTGCGTCATTTCGGTTGTCGCATTTACACGAGTCGCAGGCTCGCGAGATTAAGGAGGCGTATGCCGACATCCATCCCACTCGTGTGGGCGTGGAATACAGCTTAGGACGTCTCATTTCCGAAAGTGCGAGTGTCGAAGAACACGCCATATACATAGCTGATCTGAAGGCGGAACATGAACGGCAACGCGATTACTGGAACAAGAGAGCTGCTGCTTTACAACGTGCATTAAACCTTTTAGATGAAGAGCAGAGAAATATTTATGATAATTCTTCGCGAGCTTCCTACAGTAAACGTCGAGAGGTCAGAAGCCGTCTCCGCGATCTGCTTCAAGTTGTGATTGCTGAAGCTCCTGAATTGCATCGGAAGGAGACAAAAATGCATCGAGAATCTGCTGAATTCGTAGACGCTGATGAATGGGATCGGATGGTAGATGCGATGTCTGGAGCGGAGCTGTTCGCAGATTACTATGCGAGGGATGAAGTAGCCTTATGAGCGATCTATTGAACGAATATAGAGAATCGCTGCAGTCTCTGAAAGAACTGCGGGACCAGGCACCGGAAGAAGACCAGAAAATTCTCGGCAGCATGGTATCTACCCTGGAATTCGCCGTGAAATGGCTGAAAACAGGCCGCATGCCGGAGCCGAAGCAGTCTGGTATGGTCCCCTCTGAAGCTCATCTCAACTTTGAAGAAACCTTCGGCCTGGTTGTTGGCGATCCGTATAGCCGCGGAGCATTCGAAGAAGTCGAAGATCGGATTGATGCGGAAAGAAGGAGGGAGCGGCGTGCCTGATTTTTCGGAGGTTGTAGAAGAATTGACCGGATCTGGCTACACGGAAGTGGAGGCCCTTGTGGCGACCGTCGCCCTGTCGAAGGTGCCGCAGATAGAGTCTTTGTTGAAGAGTCCGGTTGCTACGGAGTATATGGTGCAGATCCTCTTGGACGGATATGAGCCGGAGAGTGACCAGCAGCGTGCTTTGGTCTGTGGAATCGATTCCCTTTCCCGGCGAGAAAGAGAATGTTATTTCAGGAGCACAGTCGAAGGGATTCCCTTTTCTTCTATCGCTAGAGAACTAGGCGTAAGCAAAGGAGCGGTCCAGGGCTACATTGAGCGAGCCAGAGAAAAGCTGCATGAAGCTGCGAACTAACAAAGGTTCGCTATATGGTAGCCGTATGGGCCGTCTTTTAACGAGCGGAACCTTGCTCTCGTCGCTGTCCACTAATTCCGTGTTAGGAGGTGTCAGTTTGGAAACTCCTCTTGAAAGAAGAGAACGCAGAGCGGCATCCGCTGCCCTGCAGAAGAGACGCATGAGCCTGCTTGCGGAGCTTGATGCTTTGAACGAGCAGGAATGCGAACGCTGCAAAACAGCGGTGACCAGCAGCGAGTATATGTGCGACTGCAAGGCAGCGGTACGGAAACGACAGATCGGTGATGAGCTCTCCCGTTACCTTGATGTGAGAGTAAAAATTGATACTGCAGAGGAGGCGGAAAAAGTGGCCAAGAATCTGAAGGCTCCGGAGATGACTGAAGAGCGTGTCATAGCAATGAGAGAGCAGGGCATGACCTTGGAAAAGATAGCCGCCGAATTTGGAGTTACTGCTCCCACAGTCTCTTACCGACTCCAAAAATGGAAGCTAGAGAAGGTTCGGCAGAATCGTCCACGACAGCCGGCTCCCCCTGTCCAGAAGGCTGCTGTTTCGGTTGAGCCCCCGACTAAGGACGTTGCTGTTCCAGATCGGCAAGCAGAGCCTGCTGAGCAAGG
>JAXCMH010009684.1:0-57004 GCA_034783755.1 Circaetus cinereus
ACCCAACGCATTCTCATATTCTTATCTATCCCCCTTACCACATATAAAGCGGCCGACCAGATCACCAGGTCAAACATGATTAAACCCTTACGTAAGGGTCTCTCTTTGAAGATATAAGAAATTAGGTGTGCAAATACCCAACACACCCCTATCCATAACAAAGCAGCAAAAATACTTAATATATTCATAGAATCACCAATAGCATTCGCTTGTGGTCCCGTTGGGGTGATCTAATTGGCCGCACTCATAAGCATGTTTTGCAGCTTCAGCGCGTGAATAAAAAATACCTTGCTCATCATAAAACCCCTGGTTCCTTGCTACTCCCCATTCTTTAATATCCAACCCAAGCGACATGATTTGCTGTATACAATCTGAATGTCTGGCCGGCTTCGGCAAAGCTATGCATAAATCCCCTGATTTAACCGCTACTCCTACGATCATTTACGTTCATCCTTGTTTTTTTGTGTGGCTTCTAAAATTGCTTCTGGTACTTCGCATTCATCGGTTTTGGAATACAGATACATACCGCGATAGACACGTTCTCCCAGCAAGAAAGTGCCATTTGTCTTAATCAGGTACTCAATAAAACGTTGCTGGGCGATATAAGTACAAAAAATGCCTGCCAGGAAGCCAACGATTAGGGCAATAAAGATCATGCTGGTTCACCATGAATAATTTTTTTAATGGTTTGATTTGGTGTCGGCTGAGGGCTTGGCTGCACCTGGAGAGATCCACGAGATTTGATAAATTCTTTAATAGTCTTTAAGGCCAGACCATTATTTACCTGTTGAGTCGTGAATGCTAAACGTGCAAAGCCCAGGATTTGGGCCGAATTATATTTAACGAGATCATTTGAATAACCGTCATGGGTGGTATGACGGCTCTTGCTTCGAGTACCGCCTTCAACTTCCACCAGCAAGTTATGTTCTGCTAAATAAAAATCTGCTCTGTATTTCTTTGTGGGATGAAAGCAAAACTCACGTTGATATTTAATTTTATGGACCTGTAAATGACGTGCCAGCACTTCCTCACCTGGACTACCAAGCTGGGACATTACTTGCCTAGATTTACTATCCATTTTTTTAACGATTTTCTTTGCTTCTGCCGGTGTCATGCGTGTACCACGGTTTGACCGTGTACTTTTGGTTTGGCTCACGTTTATTTCCTTTGACTGACTGTGGATTTATGCAGCTTGCCGACTGCTAACAAGGCGATTTACAGCTTCTTGTATTTCTCTACGATGATCGGTATATCGACACTCACAACAAACACAGTTATGACTTTTCACCCAAAATAGAGTTTGGCCATGAAAACGACATGTTTCTATGAAGTATTTCCAGTCAGTGGCATAGGCAAAAGCATTGGTTTTGGCTTTGGTTTTTTTGTTCTGGTCCAATGGCAATACAGATGCGTCAATATCACTAAACTTGGTCTTAGGTATAACCGGTGCTTTTGGCTCGATAACATCCACAATCGTTGGCTTGTTATCCACCCATTCAAGCTTGCAACCAAAATGCCGTTCCATTGCTTCAATTAACGGCGTTTTTGCCCCTCTCACATATTCCAGGTAATTGTGATTCATGGCGTAGTTGGTTATTTCGAGTTTATGTGCTGCTCGATAGCGTCTTACCAGGTTTTTAAAAGCGTGCACTGAAATCATCGTGAAGCTCCTAGAGGGACCTTACGCATTTGATGATTAAATTTGATTAACTTAGTATTTCGCTCTTGATATTGATCAAGGTATGCGGTTTCACACCACATCACGGCATTTGCATCGATTAGATTGAAATGATCTTGAGGATATTTACTGTTCAGATCATCACACCATTCATCAGTCACGCCCTTCCAACGTGTTTTAACTCCATTCCCTCGATCTACCTTGTGAGTTTTACTTCCCTTCAGTAACTCGGTAAAGTCAATTGGCGTTTCAAATTGCTTCTCAAACTCTACTGTGAAACTCTCACCCGTCTGTTTATCTTTTACCAAAGAAACAATTTTTAGATTAAATTTTTGCTGGCCGTAAATTTGCCCTTCGGCCACAGCAATAATTAAATCTCCGGAATAAATATTTTGAAGCATGTTAGTTGAAAACTTCTCATGCTCATCTAATCCGTTAGCGAGTCTATGAAGGTTTGCCAGGCGATCAGCTTCGATTACATTCCATGTCATTGATAGCTTTCGTACTTCTGGCTTACCCATACGAGACATAAGCTTTATAACGCCCTCGGCCCCCTGGTGTTTGAATATGTTGTCTATCTGCTTTTTGTGCGGAATCGTTTTCGGTACATACTTCTTGTTGCGTTTACACTTAGCTTTAGCCATACAATCCTCTACTTTTTGGCTTTTCTACTTTCTATAAATGCCCACATAGCATCTATTTCTGATTCTTTTATCACCCCGATGTCTTTACTAAATTTGCGTATCCTGGCTAAACCTATCCCCGTATGTTTTGCATAGAATTTGTGGTTAGCTGGATAGAATAAGACCCGTGTAATTTCTTCCAGTTTTTTTGATCTTTGCACGCCTGGTGCAACTTCTGAGACTTCCCCTCCACTTGCGACATAGCTACTCACTGCATTTGTGAGTTCTGTACGATCTTTCACAAAGCCGAATGACGGTATTTCCATGACACCCTCTTACACACAAGCTACAAAAGGGCCTATAAAACCCTCACTTTATAAAATATAAATAGTGTTAAATCCATTTATATTTTCTCTTATTTTATTTATATTTTGTTATTTATAAATAGAAATATAAAATAAATATCGCGAATAAGGAGACTTAACCACATGACTAATCAAGAAGAACGAGAGATTTACAAAGCTGAATCTGCAAAACTAAAAGAGCTATTCGAAATTAAGAAAAACTTTGAAAAAAGCAAAGGCTTAGTATTCACACAAGGTAATATCGCAACACTAGGCGGCTGGACGCAGCCGAACGTTAGTGCGTACTTACGTGGGGTGGTGGTACTTAAAGAGGATGCGGCAGAGATTTTCGCGGAAGCTCTTGGAGTTGAGGTGGAAGCTTTCAGTCCACGTTTAGCAGCCGCTATAACACGGCGCAATTTGCTTGCAAAAAGCCCTAAGACTTTCAAACGTTCTAGTATTAGTTATGTGCCAGTGCTCACTGCATCGGATATGAATACCATCCGATCAAAACTAAAAGATGATAACTTTACTATGCCTACGATCAAATCAGTATTACCTATAAATCAACCTGTATCTCAAAAATGTTTTGCTATCGAACTGGAGGACACTTCTTTCGCGTCAGAAATTGAAAAAGGTGCATGTATTATTTTTAATCCTGATCTTGAACCTAAAGCGGCTGACATTGTGTATGTAGGCAATAAACACAAAGATGACGACTACCACGTCCGTATTTACAACATCATGAAAGTCAATCCGGATGGCACCCATGAGTACGAATTAACGGCACCAAATCCAGCCTTTCCAACCCTGGATGACAACTACGAAGTCTTGGGAGTAGCAGAGTTTTCAATGAAAATTCAGAGCCTGAGATAAACCCATATAAAAACAATGTATTAAAAATATAAATAACTGAGCAAAATTTTATGAATTTTGCTCTTTTTTTTTACAAATATACTAAATATTTATTCTCATTTATTTTTATAAACCACTGTGTCATTTATATTTTTTTCACAATAAAAATAAATAACATCAATTCTATTGATTTTCATTTATATTCATTTATATTTAGAGGAACAAAAAACCGAAGTTGCGCTAACAACTTCGGCTCGTGAGCAGCAAGACGGCAATCTTGGATGCTCTGGACGTTTCAATCCACAGTCAATGGAACAAAACTCATGAATAATATCACGTCATCAGCACGCCTTCTCAAATCATTTCAAGATTTATTTTTCAATCTTTTTAAAATCCTTGTCGCTATATATCTTCTAATCGTTGATCTATTAGAGACTTCGCCGCTATTTCGTAAAGTAGTCCTTATCCTGTTTTTAAGCATTGTTTTCATGTACATGTTTAAAGGCTTTCTATATTTGTTCGACTACGAACAAGTACAAGAAATGCAAGCACTTCAAATTAAAAAGTGAGGTGCAGAATAATGATTAAAGTAACCCATCCCCACGAACAGTTAAGAGTAGAGAACATTATTCTTTATCTCTACTCGCTGCCTTCAATGTGGAAGTCATCTTTAGCGATGACGGCTGATAAAGCCCTATTAATGAATTTTGATAAGGGTGCACATCGAGTCAACCCTACGTTAAGACGTAGCACGATCATGCATATTGATACCTGGCGTGACGTACAAGACATGACCGCACCGGACGTTGCCCCATATTCCACAGTAATCATTGATACCGCTGGGACCATGCAAGAGTGTGCACGTGCATACGTTGCCGAAGAAAAGAAGAACGTATCAGCCACCGGCGTTTTAAAGCAGCAGGCCCAGGGCATTGCGAATACACACCTAAACCGTTTCGTCCGTAATTTGATTTCCTGGAAAAAGGATATTGTCTTTTTGGCCCATGCCGTTGAGGACAAAGACAATCAGGACCGTCCTATCGTTCGCCCTGATCTTGGTGGCCGTAGTAGGCAAGAGTTGTACCGGCTTTCCGATTGTATGGCTCTCCTTACTTTTGAGCAAAGACGGCAGCACCTACAACGGGTGCTCCAGTTCACGGCGAACCAGGACCATCTAGCAAAAGACTGTGCCAATCTCGGCGCGGTAGACGTTCCCGATCTATTTACACATCCCCATTTCCTTGCAGATCTCATTACTCACGTCAAAGTCACACTCAATACGATGACTCCGGAACAAGTGGAACGCATGAAGGTCCACCAGGAAGCCGCACTTTGGGCAAGTAAGTGTAATGAAGCCAGAACACTTAAAGATTTCAACGAACTCATGGGCGAATTACAGATCGCTAAAGAGCAAAAGCACCCACAACGACTCGATATGTGGAACACCCTTAAACCATACGCAATAAATCTTGGTTTTATTTTTGATTCAACTTCTGCCACCTGGCTTGAGAGCGCATAAATGGATAATGCAATCATTCTTGATACTGAAACTCATGATATGCATGGGTTTCCTATTCAAATCTCATATTTAAAATGCTCGTTAAAGCAGCATAAATTACTCGTAGATTTAGATACCATTTTTGACCAGTATTTCAGCATTGATTGCAAAATCAGTCCTGAATCAATGGCAGTCCACCACATCATTGATGAGGACCTTATTGGTAAACCTCGTTATGACACATTTAGGCTTCCTGAAACGGTCGAGTATATTATTGGCCACAATGTTTATTATGATCTTACGGCCATCCAAAAGTGTGGCGTGGACATAAGCCATTTAAAGCCTATTTGTACTTTGGCGCTTTTACGTTCTGTCTATCCTGAAATTAAGCACAATCTAAGTGCTGCGATGTATTTTTTCTCTGAAGATAAAACTGCTACACGTGAAAAATTAAAAAATGCCCATAGTGCGGCTATTGATGTAGAACTCACAGCAAATATTCTTAACTACATACTACCCTCACTCCAGATTCACTCCCTGGAAGCGCTATATCAACGCTCTCAAAACGCATTGATACCTACACATATTTTTTTCGGTAAGTACAAAGGGACGGCCTTAAAAAATTTACCACCTGATTATGTGAACTGGTTACTTCGTCAAGATGATTTAGACCAGTTTTTGCGTATCGGACTTGAAAATCGGAAGGTTTACTAATGGCTAAAAAGTTAACCATGCAGCAGCTCATTGCCAAAAAAAAGAAGCTGCTTCGCTCTGGAGTAATCACAAAAGAGATTCAGGAAGAAATTAACCAAATCAATGCAGATATAGACAAAAAAACCAATCTGACAGATCAAAACTTCTTCCGGACTTTCTATAAAACGGCCAAAGAAAATTTATCTAACGATGCGTTCACCCAGGTTGAAGGTATCGCCAGCACTCGCTTAAACGATTATCAAAAAGGACCTAAGAAAAATGACAACTAAACATATCGAAGTCTACATGTCTGGTAACGCTGCCGGTTTAGCAAGCGGCGTAGCTCACATAGTCGACCAGATCTCAACCGATATTTATAACCATGTCGAAGATAAAGACCAAGCTGAATTAGCGGTATCTGAATTTATCCGGGAAATTGCACAACTTGCACTTTTGATGCATTCAAGTCGCTTCAAGAACACATCTGACTTCACTTCGGATGTTACGGCGCTTCTCAAAACCCTTGATGATTTCAAAAACTCCCCTATGCATCCGGATAATCAACCGAAATTTAGCTAACCCAGCACCAGGTAAATCTTATGAACAAGACAGAAATTATCGAAAAAATTAAAAAGTGCCTGGCTCTTAGCAAGTCTACGAATCAGCACGAAGCCGATGTAGCACTTCGCCAGGCAATGGCGTTAATGGCAAAGCATCAAATTGACCCGGACGACCATGATCTATTGGGTATTACTGAATCCCATGTCAAAGGCAGCGGCATTCATAAACCAACTGCTTATGAAACATCCCTAGCGAATGCGATAGCAACCCTTATGAATTGTGCAGTAATTGGCACTTGGGTAAAAGAATACACATCGAGAGGGCCAAAGCTGGTGAGACATTGGAACTTTATTGGATTTGACCCTTACCCTGAAATCGCCAGCTATGCATTTGATGTGCTTTTTCGTCAATTAAAGGCCGCACGTGCTCAATATATTAAAACGCGCCTTCAGCGAGTAAAAATACGTGAAAACAAGGTCAAACGCGCCGACATGTTCTGTTCAGGCTGGGTAAGTGAAGCTACCAAAGTTGCGCATTCCATTAAACCGGATGTAGAAAAAATGGCTCAGATCGGAACGTATAAGGACAGCAAATACAACCTGGTCAAGACTAAGACCACGGACCGCGCTGCTAATTCTAAATTTGGTGCACGTGCAATCAATGATTATGCTTCTGGCCGTTCGGCTGGTAAGAATGCTCAGATCAATCGTGCAATGAACCCTGGGACCAATGACACGCCACAATTAGGATTTAACTTATGAATCACTATCAATTGCCTAAATTCCCTTCCCCTTATGCGGCTTTACAGTTCTTAGAAGATTCAGGAATTAAGCACTGGTCCCAGCAAGGCGTGCCATTGGCAGTAAGAAAATATCGTAGGGTTGATTTGTTCCCTTACGACCTAAAACGCCCTTCATATTCCATTTATGATGGTGCTTTACCAATGGGCACGGAAGTTGCGAAAAGCAACATTATTGAAGTCGACATTCCAAGACTTATCAGTGAAATGGTCCTATATTTCAGGTTTCATACTGAAAACATTAAACCCATTATTAAATTCCTGGATATGTTTACCTGTGAACAAGACTTGATGCACACAATAAGTGAAATTCCAGACACTGCACAATTTATATTTATGCACCATGATTATCACCCAAAACAGCAGCCTTCCTACTTTCGGTTTCAGCACAAAACCTTGCTGGTAGAGAAGTTTCATCCTGGCAGTAGTAAACGTAGCAACATGGATGAATCATGGAATATTGAGCCGGCTTTACCCTTAATCTCTTTTGAGCTTATGAAAAAAGATTTTAATATTTTCCCTGTTCGCCTAATTTTGGGTTATGTAAAATCACAAAACATGCGGCTTTTTAAAGATGATACAAATGAGCCACGTCTCACTGACAGAACCAAACTACATCCTGTGTATGGATGGAACTGGAAAACTGAAAGTGATAACGAGTTTATGGGACTTGACCTGGATCACGACATTACCGAGCATCCATTCTGTGTCAGAAAGTCCAAAATTGATGAATACAAAGGTTTAGTACATGCCAACGCTCAGCGTAACCATTGAGGAATGGGAAGCTTTTAAATTTTATGAAGCAGAAGCCAGCGGTATGGTTGCTGCTTCAGATGATGAAGCACACCTGGCCGAATATGATCACCATAGAAAACACTTTGAATCCTTCAAGGCAAAATTCTATAAGGCCAAAGAGAAACAGGAAACGAAAGCTATCGCTAAAAATGCGCTGGCCAAAGCGAAAAAAGCCGGCAATAAATGATTAAAAAAACCCCACATCATGTGGGGTTTCTCATATATAGCCAAAATATGTACAGGCCAGCCCATACCAATGCTAAACCCAGCCATGTAGAAGCTATGATTAGCTGTCTTTTTCGCTCTAACCGCATCATTTCTTTTTGATGATCTTTATAGAACCTGGTCTGCTTATAATCGTAATTTTCTAATTCGTGAATAAAAAACTGTGTTGAGGCATTCATTCTCGCAAGAAACATAGTGCTTAATAATTGAATTTTTGTTTCTTCAATTTTTAACTCGTACATCCGTTGATCAAATTCAGCCTTTTTCGCTATCAACTCTTTTTGGGCATCATACACATGCTGCACCAAATCCTCATGGTTCATCACTTATTCCCTTTTGATGGTTTATACCCAACCAATCGCAATGCTTCCCTATAAGGCTCTATATGGCCGTCTAAGAAGGCTTCATGCATTCTTCTCTCGAACTGATCAAATGATTCATTACCGGACGCTAAATTCTGTACTGAAGCAAAACGCTCATCTTTCATTTCCAGCCTTCTTCTGATTTTAGAAGCAAACATAGATGCTTGAGCTGGGGATAATGCATCCGGATGTGGAAAGCCCAATTCTAAGTTTTCGCTATTTGCGCCAGAAGCGCTGCCTTTGGATGTTTTCTTGGTTTTAGCTGTGCCAGTACCTTTTTTATCGTTATCGCCCGATTTGCCCCGTTTTTCGCTCACTGGTGTGATGTTTACGGTGTCATTGTCGTAATATTCGTAATTAAACTTAAAATGCGTGATTTTCGTACCCTGCTTAATCGACTCATGTTTAAGTCCGACAAAGCCGGTTCCCTGGTTAATCTGCTTAACTGCAATATCGAGTACACTTTTCTTAAATTCGGCCATCAGCTTGTATTCATCATCCAGGCCTAGCAATCCACGCAGATCTTGATATTCAAATTTAGGCTGGTAATTAGCGTTACGCCATTGCATCAAGATTTTATACAACCGGATAGCGTATTTACTTTTTAAGCGGCCAACTTCTTTCAGATCCAGTAATGTAAATTCTTTTTCAATGAGATGAATGAATGGGATGATTGCCGGTGCAAAATAGATACTGATCTCGCTTTTTGCTTTATCTTCACCTCTCATGTGAATCCAGCGTGTCGATCTAGGCTTGATATTTCCGTCCTCATCGACAATTTCAATTTCTACTGAACGATCATAGATTTCATTTTTTGCATCACTGAGCACCTGGAAAGCAAGTTGACGACTTACGCCGTATTCTTTTGCATAATCGGCAGCAGATATGACAATTTCCGTTTCAGCAGTAAACGGAATTTTTTGTTTCTCCAGGTCATAAACTTGCTTAGCGGCCAATAAAATAATTTTATGCTCATTCGCTTCCATACGATAAGCTGCACTAATTAGTTTATTCCCCTGTTTGATAACTGAATCTGTATTTAGGGCAAGTTCATTCATACTTGAAAAGTGTTCTTGAATTTTGTCCAAGCATATTGCAACCATCAATTATGGTCAACTCCGTTTCTTACAACATTTGCAACTTATCCACAGCCCCAAAATACTATGTCAATAAATGGACCACATTGTGTCAATAAATAGACCACATTACGTCAAGGAATAGACCACATTGTGTCAATAAATAGACCACATTTGATGTAAAGGAATTGACCATATTCATGTCAATAAACAGACCACATTGTGTCAATAAACAGACCACATTGTGTCAATAAACAGACCACATTGCGTCAATAAATGGACCACATTTGAATGCTGTAACCCTTTAATAGCAACAGTTACAGGCTCTATAAAAGGAGAAATAGGAAAGATAGAAAGTATTTAATAAGATGATAATTAAAAAGAAAGAAAGATATAAAAGTAAGAAATGCTGTTTTTGTTTAAATTATCTTTAAAAAGATTGTTTTTTATTCAGTTTAGATGACAAATATAAACAGGATATTAATATTGTTAAGTTAATATAAATATTAATTATTTTATTTATATTTAATGATGTTTATTTATTTTTATAACTAAAAAAATGTAAAAGAAACGCCTATATTTGAAATTTTAACCACTGCAAGTTATTGATTTTAATAATTAAAACAACATAAATGAATTATAAATATTTATAATTCATTTATATTTCATGTAAATTAACTTAGATAATGTACTTTCTGACATGAATTATACTGTTATTCATACTCAGCAAAGTGTTTCTTTAACTCTAAATAGTCTGCTTCAGTGACATTACAATGTCCCATACCATCATTTGGCTGTTTCTTATCTACTCGTAGAGAAGGAAGCCAATCCCAATGAAGATAATAAGTATCAAAACTTTTATCGTGTTTGAGGAAGAAACGTGCAGCAGAAATTTTTATCGGTGTGTCTATTGGTATGTTCATAGCGAATCCCATACCAAGAACAGTTGCTTCACCACCGTATGCTTTAGGAATAAATTTCACTGTGTACCCGGTACGATCATTTATAATTTCTATCACTATAACCTCTTGTGTTTTGACACTTTTTTAATTTGTTCGAATATATCATTCATCTACATCATGCTGACAAGAAAACTTTCTCTGAGATCGGCAGCACTGAATGGACCTAAACCTTGCTTAAAAATAGACCAGATTGGAGGGGCTTTAAATATAAATTAATATAAATAATACAAATCAAAATATAAATATTTTTGCCTAAGTAGCATTGGACCTGGCAAAAAAAAACCGATCACGAAATCCGTAATCGGTTTTACCCACGCCCTTCGGGTAATAAGAGGGTTTGTTAGAAGTTTGCATATAAGTAGCTTGGTCACACTTGCGGGATACAACCAAACTACTTATATGCAAACTTAAATGGTAGCAGGGGGCGGATTCGAACCGCCGACCTCAAGATTATGAGCCTCGCGAGCTACCGGACTGCTCTACCCTGCAACAAATTGACAAACCCTATTGCTATGTTTGTCTGCAACCTATTCTGAGGATTGAGTTGCCCTTAGAGACTGTAAACAGCCAATACTTTAAATCTGGTGATGCTCACGGAAGTTGGGCCGTTCGCATCAAAAAGACTGTTTTATTGGGGAATAAAACAGCAATAAACTGTGATCGCATTATATACATAAAAATAAATAAATATAAATATTTCGTGGGGGTGAATATAAATTAATTAATTTTAATATAAATAGTTTATTTTTGTTTATTTTGCGTGTATATTGGATTTTGCACAGAGAGTGGTGTTGGGTCTGTAAGTTCGACTCGCTGTGCAATCCAGGTGAGTCCTGACTATAGCGAAGCGTCGTAAAGAAATGCCCTAAAATATACATTTTAGGGCATTTTTTTATATAATTGGTTGACCCTACAACCAAGCAAAGAACAATGAACAAGAAAAGTGGAAAAGCCCCTTTCATATCCGATGAAGATCTCGATTTCTTTTTTAGCAACCTCTCCGGCACACACTCCAGTAGAAATAAAGCAGTTATCCTGGTATCCCATTTTCTAGGCCTTCGCGCCAAAGAAATTGCATCTTTAAAAATTGGTGACGTGTATGACCAGAAACGAAATACACTCAAGGAAACCGTCCGGTTATTGGCTGCCTACACTAAAGGTGGGAAGTTTCGAGAAGTGTTCCTGGTCAATTCAATTGTGATTGAAGCACTCCTGGAATACCTTAAAACAAGATTGCCATGTGCCGATGATGCACCATTATTCATATCTCAAAAAGGTTCTTTTTTCAGTGCTAATACCATGCAAAGGATGATTGGTAAGTGTTATAAAAATGCAGGAATAAACGCTAGTAGTCACTCTGGTCGTAGGTCTTTTGCCACCAAATTAATAGAAAATAATGCAGATATTTATTCTATTAAACAGTTAATGGGGCATACATCTATTGCAACAACACAAGAATATTTTTCATCAAATCCAAACAGATTGAAAGAACAATTACTTAAATTAAAACAATAGTATATGTTTTATTAAATATGGGTTTAAGTATGGGTGTGGATATGGTTTTTTATATGGGTTTAAGTATGGGTTTTTATATGGGTAAATTACTGGCTGTCAATATGGGTGGGAATATGGCTGTATTTATGGCTTGCTGTATGGGTGTGTGTACATAAGTATGTAAATATTTGTTTGTGTGTGTATGCATAGCTGTATGGCAATATGTTAGTATGTACGGATATAAGTACAGCAACCAATACATAGGTATAAAAGGATGATTCTGTTAATCGCTAACTCTAAAGGTGGAGTAGGTAAAACTACAACGGCGACAAATCTAGCAGCTTGGATTGCAAATAGCGGTCAAGATGTTGCTTTAGCCGATCTCGATCATAATAAGAACTCTGTAAAGTGGGGTATTTACCGTGAATCTCAAAAAGAACTCACTGCAAAAGGTTCACTAAAAATCTTTAATTTATTTGGTCAAAGTGAAGTACATAAGGCTATCCAAAAATTAGAAGATGAATTAACAAATGTAGTTGTTGACTCTGGCGGATATGATTCAACCGGCTTTCGTGAAGCCTTGTTATGTGCAGATGCTATTCTGATTCCAACACGACCGAATCAGGCAGATGTAGAATCAACCGGAGAAGTTTTAGAACTGATCGAAGAAGCCAACAATATTCGTTCTAATGAGTTATATTTGGACCCAATTAAAGTATATGTATACATCACACAAGTACCGACTAACGTTCAAATTACCGCGCTTGATGATGCACGCAAAGCCTTTGAAGAAGTAAAAGACACGGCGAAGGTCCTGGAAGCAGTGAATTATAATCGCATTGCCTATCCACGTGCGTATGGCATGGGATTAAGTGTACTTGAATTAAATATTTCGGCATCGAAAGCGATTGAAGAAGTGAATGCATTGGCAGAGGAGTTATTTAAATGAGTGGTCTAAGTTTAGGAAAATCAACCAAAAATCAAACTGCTGAGAAGGCAACAACCTTTACTCAAAGTGCTCCAGTGCAAACTCAAGTAGCGATTAAACCTACTGAAGAAGTTAAGACAACGGAACCACAAGAAGAAAAGCGAATTGAAACGGCTGAAAACCAGGCTGCACCCCAGGAAGAACATAAATATCCGTGGCGTAAACACCACGCTGATACACCAGTTGATGTGCTTTGGGGTGTGAAAGAAAAGAAAACTATCGAGATTCCTCAAGAGTTGGCATTGAGATTGACCTACTTAAAAAATGAAAAAAAACCGAAGAAATACGGGGAGAGAGTTACCGAGATCTCTTGCATTATCGAAGCCCTGGACGAATACACTACTAAAGAGCTTAAAAAACTCGGATTAAGCGTTAAATAGGACCAAAGACATGAGAAGAAATCAGATTATTCAACTTGAAGATGGTACTTTCCAGATTGGCCAATGGGTACTAAATAACGACAACAAAGCCATTTTTATGGAAATTGATGAAGCTGCTGATCTACCTACAGCCGTTGCAAAAGCAGATGCTTATGATGATGAGGATTTTAAGCAAGCCCAGCATGAAATCAATTTCATTGGTGGCGTTGAAGGTGCTAACCGCATTCTAAAGAAAATGGATGAGCAAAACGCAGTTGCCATTGTTTACGCAAAAAATGCATTTGATGAATCCAAGTTAGAATATTTAAATCAATCAGCATTTGAGAAGTATATAAATGATGCATCAGAAAATTTAGGTGATACTGATCAACATTTTTACGGTAAATGGGAAATAGAAAACAGTTTAAAAACAATTCGCTTTGTGACTTTATAGTCACAACGATTTTTTAAAAAATCTATCTAAATGATAGGTTTTTTTTTACCTAAAATTAATATTGCAACCGACTAGACAGCTTAGTATTATTGCCGCTATTCATCGTGGGCAAGATGGATTTGGCTTTGGTCGGCCAATAGTGAACTCATAAATTTTGTTTATGCGTAAGTCCCGCTGCACATCCGCATATATGGCGGAATTGGGCAGGGACACGTTCGCGTGTGCAGAAAAGTACGTTCACTATCTGTCGACCAACCCTGTTCAATTTCGCCACCCAACAATAAGGATTTTAGGATGTCAGCTGCACAAAAAATCTATATTTTTCCAATAAAAGATAGAATTACATTGATTTTTAACGAAGGGGTAATTAACGAAGCTTTAGAAAAGGCTCAAATTTACTCAAAAGCCTTATCAAATATGTTAATTCAGATTATTTCTAGTCAATCCAAGCCTTTACCACACGGTAAATTAGCAAATATGCTGTATTTAAGTATTGCATTTGCCAAAAAGGTTCATTATTTCGCCGCTGTAGCACAAAAAAAACTGGGGACCGCCCTAAATCTGCTTAGGCTATTTAGCGGAATCATTCACACCCTGGAAGAACTTGCCGATGGTAATCTGGATGCTGAAGGCGTGGCCAATTGCTTATATGGCATTTTTGAATTATTGAATGATGTTAATTCTACCGTTTTAGCAGAATAAAAAAGCCCAAGTATTCTTGGGCTTTTTGTCATTTATCATCGTAATGATAACGGCAAGCAATGATTATGAGAGTGTCATCTTTAATGGTGTAGACCAAGCGATTTTTCTCATCAATTCGTCTACTCCAGTAACCAGCTAAATTTGCTGATAACTGTTCAGGTTTTCCAGTGCCCTTATAAGGATTGCGCTGACATTCCTGAATTAAATTATTGATACGTTTGAGGGTTTTTCTGTCTAGTCCTTGCCAGTGGACATAATCATCCCAAGCATTTGCAGTAAATTTAACATTCCTGGTCATGAATTAGCTCTCGTTCAACGATGTTCCCGACTTCGAGCTGCTGAATTGACTGCATTAAGTGACGTGCATTCGCTGGTGATGAAAGTAGATATAATGTTTCCATCATACTTTCATAGTGCTGTTGCCCCATGATTACTACAGAAGGAGAGTCACGACGCGTGATCACTGCTACATCAGCATCGTCATTAACTTTGTCTAAAACAGCCTTAAAGTTAGTCCGGACATCAGTAAAATTGTATATTTGCATAATAATTCCCTTGTAAAACTATCTCAAATGCCGTTTGGTATAGGCATGAGCAAACAAGCAAGGATATCTTCGTGTACTTGTTTAAGTACATATAGACAATATACCGCTATTCCTCCACTAGATCAATAAAAAAAAGCCCACTTCTAAAAGTGGGCCTTCGGGTTAGTTTGCGGTATCGAGATATGGATTGTATGTGTTCATCCAGGCAAGGCCTTTTGAATCTTTACGTTTTTCCTGCCAGGACATATTACTCTTTTTAAAGTTTGTCTCTGTCGTTTTTAAATTCAACGTAATCGGATAACGTGGATTATCAGCATTATGATCTTTGATCTTCTGCTTAACCTGGTTGATCGCATTCATATCACCGGTTGCCAGGGCTTCTTCATACTCCTCTTTTGCTCGTTTGTTGTTGTACTGGACGGCGGCTTTATCTTTCATTTCTAAGCCACGGATACGGCCCTCTTTCGCAATTTGCGAAGGTTGAGCATCCAGGGCTTTAATAAGGCCATCCAATACCGATGCATCGTTGGTTTTAACTCCAGTCTGCATATTGCGATAATCGCCAGTTGTTGCTGCGATAGCACCTTGTCCCAGGCTTGTGACTGCTTTAGGGGCCAACTGCATGGTCGCCTGGCTATAATCGCCGATCTTGGCAAAATCCATTGCATCACCAACCTTTTGCAATAAACCTCCAATTGCACCGCCAATACCAGAAAGCTCCTTACTCTTTTGATATTCGCTAGTTAATGGACTGAAATAAGCAGTACCCGGAATAAGGTCGCCCATTCCCATACGCCCCTTAACGTCTACAACCGGGTTAAGATTGACGACACCATCAAGCAAGAGCGTTGTAGCCGACTCGCCCAGGGTATCGCCAAGCGCACCATGTAGAGCAATTTGCACTTCACGTTCTGTATTAAACGGCTTGCCGACCATTCCTCCGGCCGTTTCGACCGCATCCAGAATATCGCGCATGAAAGGTAGGCCTGTAGCCCCAGCAAAGGACCATAGAACGCCCAAAGCAATTAAAAGCGAACGAGAGATACCAAAACCAAAAAGCTTGGCCATACGGCGCTTAAATTCGTCATCCTCGCCCCCATAAAGGCCAGCTCGTTGCATCCGCACCATTTGTTCTACATAAGAAATCATAAATTGCTTATACATCATCAAAAGTGAGCCAACGTTTCCACGTGATGCACGTGGACGGTTGCCTTTGTTGTAAATGCCCTGGGTTTCCTGAATGGTACGCACAGCAAAATCATAAGCATCTTTGAAGCCTAATTTATTCAGCTTCTCTTGACCTAATGTTTCAGCCACTTCGAGCGAAGCAAATAGTGCAGCTCGGCGGTTCACAGTTTCCGATGCCTGGGCGAAGAATCCGGAAGCATGACTGATTAATTGCCAGGTACTTGCACCCAGGCCAGATTTACCGCGTTCCAGGCCTTGCAGCATCCAAGTGTTTTGTGGATCTAAATGGCCTTCCTTACGTGCACGTTCGTACAAGACTCGATATTTAGAAGGAATATCCTTCCCATACCATGATTTAACGCCCTCTACGAAAGCTTTACCTGTAACGGACCAGTCTTTGCTGTACTGCATTAAATACGGCAAGGTTTGTAAGAATGGCTGCGTTAAGTTGACAACACCGAACATAAACGATGCTCCCATGTACCACACGAAAGCAAAGTTCTTTATCCCGGAAATTTCCTCTTTAGGGTCCAGGGCGTAATCACGCAACCGGATAGCATCTTCAGCATAGGCCGGGTCCTTAATATCAATGATTGACTCGTCAATTGCCGGGTTGAATAGTTGGTTTGCCGCATAACGTGAGTTAGACAATACAAATGCCGCAATAACGCGCTTTGTATCTTCATTAAAGCCCTGAATCCCTTTACGGCGTAATAAACGCTTTAAGGCATGGTTATCGCGTACAGCGTGCTTAATGAAGGCTTCTTGCATGTTATCCGTTGGCAGGCCAGATTCTTTCGCAAAAAGAGCCAGGGTTTCAGGACTCACGCCCTGGAACAAGGTATGTTCTAACTCATTAGTTTGTGAGGATTCGACCGTATAACCGTCCGGTACCTTGAAGTTTCGGACAAACATATTACGTTCGGCTTCACTCTCGAAGTGCTGACGGAAAGCGACCTCTTTTGTTGTTGGATCAATAACGCGCATGTAATACTTGCCAAAGCGCATCAATGGCATATAGCCCTCTTTTTTCAGCTTGGCCAGTTTCTCCAGCACTTCATCAATATGCTTTTCGGCCACGGCTGCGGCTTCTGCTTTATCCGGGTCATTGGCTGCAATTCGATTCATACGAGTCTTAATCGCCAGGACATGATCAACATGTTTGAGATTCTTCCCGGTTAGCTCCAGTATTTCCTCAGTCGTACCGCCAAAGTGCTTGAAAATGTTACTCACAGTCGTTTTCGCAAATTCATCCAGGGATGTATCAATCGCTTTACGCGCCTGACGATATAGATCAATTTGAGAGTCTGTGAACCCTAAATCACGCAATTCACTGACCTTGTAGATTTTGGGGTCATCTGACAGCGTGTTAGTAAAGAGGATCTCGCCCACTTTTTCTAAATCAATTTCATTCTGTGGCCGCGCAACCTTCCCGGCCGTTAGCGTATGGGCCAGCTTTTTACCTACGTTGGCCGCTTCAGTTTTATAGTCGTCCAAAGTTTCAAGTTGGGTCAAAATACCAGGTGCAACGTCCATTGATGCCGATGATGCATAAGTAACGTGGTTGATCTTGTTTTGAACGAGATCAAAGGTCTTTTTAAACTCCCCATTTTGTAATGCTTTATGCAGCATCGTATTGAAGAAACTTCCTGTTCGTTTACTTACTGATTTTGCACGTTCTGCATTCAATAGAGCCAATTGGCCAAAGGCAGACTTTCCGACCGCATCTAAGATCTCTTTTTGACGCGATCTTGGTTGATCTTCCGGATTAGTCGTGTCTGCACGGCTAAATAGGGGTTTGCTTTCATCAGATTGTTCTGACCGATACTTGACTAAATCATCGTTTGATTTAATATTACTAGACGAAAGGTCAGCATCAGAATGCAGCTTTGAGGACAATTGAAGTCCGAAGGCATTCACAAATTGCTGGCCTTTTTCTTTGTGCCAATACAACACGTCCCCGTCAATTGCGGTCTGCATTTGGCCTAAACTTCTGCCGTAAATACTTCTAATCGTTGCAATCTGAATACCGCTGCGTGTTGTATCAAGTTCCAGTGCAACAATCACCGGCTTTTCTGCTCCCGTTTTGCTGTCAATTTCAGTCAATTCGGTCAGGATGACATAGCCATTCTTGTTGGTAGAAGTCTGTGCAGATTTAAAGATTGCGATCGGGTCATTCAACTGCTTTGGAATCTGTCTAAGCGTTTCAGGTGTCAGGTTATGCAAATTGCTATGCTTGCCCTGTGGAATGCCTAAATGCTCACCCATGACTTTCTCAATGGTCGCCCCTTTAATGCTCACTTTTGCGTCAGGCAAGCCCAGCATTTTTAAAACATCGGGGGTTGAACCCATGTTAATGAAGCCCGTTGGCGTATTGCCTTCGATCACGTCATCAATGGCTTTCTGAAATGGCGCATGACTCTTTTCATTGAGCGAAAATTGACTTTCACTGGATTTCTGTGGTGGATTATTCACCACTTTTTTAATCATCCGTTCAGCCAGTGCCACCATGTCGTCATGGTTTAAATCAAGCTTCAAATCAAAACGGTCGACTAAGAATGCCTTGATAGCAGATTTAATACGGTTAATGAATCGGCCGATTGCCCCACGTTGGCTCGTATTACCCATTGATTCACGGCTTGCGACCGTCAATAAATACGGCAGATATTCAAGTTGCTGGGTTTTTACATCGGTTTCAGCTTCAGCACGGCGTTTGGCTTCGATTGCGATTGGATTTCCAGCTTCGACCATACGGTTGAATGAATCCATCAGATTTTGATAGGTTCCTGGCTTCATCAGGCCTTGTAAGCCGGCATGACCTCCTAGCTCATGCAAAAAGGTAGGAATCACAGTATTGGCCGACAGGTTATCTGCAATTAAGACAGCCTTACCATCGGCATAATAGCCTTCAATTCCTGTCTCTTTGATGTGGCTCGGTGTGGTGTCCACGATTTGCAACACGCCTTTCTGCTCTAATTGAGCAATTGTGCTTTCACCGTAGCGGCTCACTAGATCACTTCTAACCTGTTTTGCTGACATTCCTGTACGTTGATCAGCTTTCGCGTCTTTACGGCTGTTCTGTGGCGTTTCAGGACTATCCTTAGATGATTTAGTGACGACTTCTGGCGCAACAAACTCTTTCTGCTCGTAAATCGGCATTCCTGATTGATCTGTGACCTCGTTATAAGGAATTAATTTCATCCCTTTCGCATCTTCAGCAATCACATAGTAATTGTCATCTGCATAACGATGCCCCATGACAACCAGGCTTTTATCTTTGTGGAACACTTCTGAATCAATTGGTGCACCCTGGCGTAACCAGGCAGGCGGTGGAACCGGATTCATATCGAGATCCAGCTCAAGATCACTTAACTGTTTCTCAACTTGTTTTAAATCCTTTTCCTGGCCAAAAGGTTGCTCAGATGCGTTTTTAAGATTATCAATCGTTTGCTGAGTGTGTTTAAGCGCATCAGTCTTAGCATTAAAGTTCTTTGGTACGTTACGCATACGCATTTCTGCACCACGGATGCTATTACCATCAAATTCTTTAACAAAGGCCTTGATCGTGTATAACGGCGTATCCGCAAAGCTGTTCATCTCGATAAAGACTGGATGCCCGGCATACGTGGCAAACTGGTGATAATCAGTACCAAGTCTTACATTTTTATCAACATATTCTTCGATTGCTTCTGCTGCATCTTTACGTGATGTATAAGGCTTGCCGTTGACTTCCATCGTAAAGTTATCTTGCTGGGATTTTAATAACTCATGCAGATTTTCAAGCAACTTACTATCACGGATTTCCTTGATTTCTCCCTTCAGCTCATTGAGATATTTTTCTTCAGAACGAATATTGCGTTTAATATCCGCAATCCCTTTGGCATGTAAACGCTCTTTACGTTGCAAACTCTCCAGCTTTTTACGCAACTTCACTCGTTGTAATACACGTGGGTCGCCAGCCGCTTCCGAGAACGATTCTAAAATATCGCTTTGCTCATCCGCTGCGGCTTCCCCTTCGATCACGCGAACGTTAGAGTTCGCTTTCATAAATGCATTAATAAACCGCTGTTTAACGGCTAAAATCTGCCATCTACGACCATCTCGGCGGTCCGTCATGTAGCGATATTCCAGCACGGTATTCCACTGATTCGCCTGGCGTAAACCACGGCCATTGCGCTGCTCTAAATCGCCAGGCATGTAAGGTGCATCCAGGTGATGCATTGCACGTAAATTACGTTGCATATTCACACCTACGCCCAGCGTGTCAGTAGAACCGATCACAACACGAATAATTGACTTATTCATTGCGTTTGCGATTTCTCTACGCTTCTCCTTGCTCGTTGTGCCGGTCACTACTGCTATTTGATTGCGTGGGATGCCCTCCTGGACCAATCGAGCGACAATATCGTTTACGGTCGAGAAAACCTTAACTGAATATTTAGATTTTTCACCATCTGCGCCACGTGCAGTACGTTGCACTGAAGTATTAAAACCATTGTCTGTGAAAATCACCTGGTTCGCATCAGGATGAGATTTATAGATTTCAGTAACATTCTTAACGACACGGCTTGCTTTAGAATTTGGGTCATCTTGGGTTTGACCTTCCATGCCTGCCAGACTTTCATCATTCAAACGCACGTCTAAGCTGGCTTTGTTGGCCTTACCTTCCACAATGATAGGTGAGTGCTCGTCCCCCTTGATCATCCATTCCCGGCGCTGTTTAGGCTCAGCACTACGCCACTCTCGCGATAGTTGCTGTAAATGATCAAACATTGCCTTTTGTGCATCGGTCATCTCAGCCGATTCATTGATAATTTTCTTATATGGTCGATCTACCGCGCCTTCAGTACGGCCATTTAAAAGTTCAACACGCTCAGATTCGGTCAAGCTTGGGTCCGTTAAGACTTTGCCGGTCTTGGTCCGGCGTGGCTTCATTTCTGGCATATCTTCCGCGAATACCGTGTCCATGAATTGCCCGACCATACGGCGCAATTCAGGCACGTTCACGAACCCGGCCAAACGAGTCACCATCTCATACTCACCGGCCGCGCTTAACTCCACGTCCTGCAATTCCGAAGCAAATGAACCGAACCAACCATCCCAGGCATCAACGTTGGTTTTTTTCATTTCTTCTTCCATCACATATTTCATCTGGTGGAAAATTTCTGTAATTGTGTTGGTAATATATGTACCCGTGAAGGTATGCACATTACCGCCATTGTTGTTGCTGCGGATATATCGAGTAAGGAACTGTAGGGCAATTGAACGTTGTGAAGTCTGCGTATTTAAGCCTTTCATACGCATACGTGTAATAATTGGCGGCTTTTTAAACTCTTGGACCTCATCAACCAGGACCATATCAACGCCAAGCGATTCAAACGGTACCGCATCCTCACGGCTCGATTGCTGTGCCTGTTTCTTGATATTTTCAATAATGGTTTTACGGGCTTTGGCCAACTCTTTGGCCGTCACAGAACGGATATTTTTAAATGTATCCTCGTCATCTAAATTGACCTTGCTTGTATCTGCACCATCCTCTTTAGCCGCTGTGTAAAATTCTTCCTCAAGTGCTGCAATGTCATCCGCTGCCATATTCATCAGCGTATCTTCGCTTAATGTTAAGCGGTCGATCATCGAGTGCGGCATTACAACAACATCCCAATCATCGTTGGCGATCTGGCGAAGGCGTAAGGCTCTCACTTTCGGGCTTAATTCACTGATATACAGTACCCGTGCACTTGGGTACATCATGCGGATTTCGGCCGCTACGCTGGCACTGTTTGCGTTGTGAGCCAAAAGTAAAGGCTTCTTTGCAATTCCGTAACGGCGTGATTCGACCGCAATACCGGCCATTGTAAATGTCTTACCCGTGCCAACTTCATGGGCATTCATTGAACGTCTATTTGCGATCGCTCGCCAGATAGCATTTTGCTGGTGCTGTCGTAGATTGAAAGCATTGTCACCGATTTGTAGGGCCATTCCCTCCAGTGACATAAACGAACCGTCATACTTAGGCGTAGCCCAGGCATTCATCGCTTCGTTATATTCGCGCTCCATTTGGACCTTACGTTCAGCATCAGACCATAACCAAGTACTGAACTCATCACGAATCTTGGCAATGCTGGCATTGGCTTCTTCCGACCGTTGGGCATCGTAAACCTTGTTGCCTTTGTCATCGAGAGAATTTAAGCGCAATGTCTGATTACTCAGTGCAGCTTGCACCAGGCGATCAAAACCTACGTGTGGTGAACCAAAATTAGATCTTGCTTCAGTAAGGTTCTTTAATCCTTTATCCAGGCTTACTGACCAACGGCCAGATTTAAAACGCACCTGGATACCATCGGAAGAATCCAGATTAAGCATGTGAGCAATGTAATTTTGATAATCGGCTGCCGGAACCCAGGAAGCACCCATTTTTGTCTCGATATTGAAGTACGGAACATCCACGGGTAATACTTCTTTCAATGCATCAACGTTTTTCTGCATTGCTGTATTGCCGGCTTCTAAAGCTGCTTGTGCTTCACGAAGTTTTTCGCGCACGTTGCCCGACAAATACAAGTCTGTTGGACTAATATCGCCATTCGGTGTCTCAAATACAGCACCATTAGAAATAAGCTCTTTGCGTACCTCTGCAACCGGCTTATTTGCAATCTTTGCGATCTGCTCAGCATTCGGACTAATAGACTGGTTACGAGCGATAATGTACGCATCACTTATGGTCGGATTCTCTAAATCAATCTTTCCACGTGTTGTACTTTTCTTCAGGATGGTTGCTGGTGTGCCGTCATCGTTCTCCAGCGCCGCGATTGATGCGAAAAATGGGTCATCAATACGTTCTAAATATGCCAGGGCGAATGAATCACGTAATGGACCATGAGCCTTAACATATTCCTGATATGCTTTGTTCAGGCCTTTACGCTCTTGGTTTGCAAGATTACCGCTACGCTCTGCATCGATTAAATCACTATAAAGCTGGCGTAGGGCGATAATATCTTTTAAACCCTTCTCCCGTTGGGCCGTCTTTTTAGCGTCTTTAAGCTCGTATTTTGTGTGTTCATTGGCCTTTACGAGTTGATCACCGACCGCAATCATTAAGTCACCATTGACCAGGCTTAAAGCCCCGTGACGTTCACCGGTTTTATTTGCAAAGTAGGTCAAATGATCTTGAACGGCTTTCGGTTGTAATGCGCCTTCCGGAACAAGCTTTACTGCTTCTTGTAAGCGTTCGAGCATATTTTCAGGACGGTTGACAATCATCCCTGGTTTAAACGTGGTTGTTCCGTGGCCATAATCCAGTGTACCCAAAATGTTTTGAGGGTTTTTTGCATAATATTCATTGATTTTGACTGGTGTACCGCTTGGTGTATTTACTTCTTGCGTATTAATCCAGCCGCTATCTTCCGGAACGATGCCGAGACGTTCTGGCCGTTTGCGAAGGATAATAATATCTGTCACAACATCAGTGCCGGCATAATCTTTAAATGCACCAGACGGCAAGCGAATAGCGGCTACAAGCTCTGCATTTTTCGCAAGTTCACGGCGGATTGTTTGGCCTTGCTTGTCCATCGTGCCGGCCGAAGTAATCGACATGACCAGACCGCCAGGACGAACCTGGTCAATCGCCTTCAGGAAGAAGTAGTCATGTAACATCGGGTTGTATTTATTGTAACGGCGGTCAGCAATTGGCGTATTTTCAAACGGGAAATTACTCACCACTACGTCATAGAAATTATCCGGAGTTTTAGAATCTTGGTATCCCATTACCTGAATATTGGAGTTCGGGAAAAGCTGCTTTGCAATTGCTCCAGTCGTTAAATCCAGCTCGATACCGGTAAGCTGGCTATTCTGTTTAATATCACTAGGCATCATACTGAAGAAGTTACCTGTGCCCATTGCCGGCTCAAGAATACGTCCACCATCCACACCCATACGGCGCAACATATCCCACATTGCTGTGACAGTGTGAGGATCGGTGTAATGAGCATTGGTGATAGAGCGTTGGGCAGATTTCCAGGCCTGTTCGCCCAGGCGTTCACGTAGCCATTTACTACGATTTTCCCAGGCCTTCTGATCTCGATATACAGGCTTGTCCCAAGTACCTTGAAATAAGTCTTGGCCAAAGGAACCAAAACCAATATAACCGGCTAATATTTTTTGTTCTTCTGCGGTCGCTTGTCGGCCTTCGCTTTCTAATTCATCTAATAATTCTAAGGCTTTACGGTTTTTATCGAATCGTTGTACCGGTGTGCCGCCTACGATTTCCTGAGGATTGTCTAAATGGAAATCTTGGGCATTTACTTTTACTGCTGAATCGGATGTTGATTCAGACTCAATGCTTCCTCGTCCAGCATTAGATGGTCCTTCTCGGCCTGTTCCCGTGCGTCCGTCACCGGCATCCCGGCTCTGCGGTAATCCTGGCTCGCTTTCCACATTCTCTCTTGGCACACGAACGCTAGGTCGTTCAGGATGTGAAGCTTGTTCAGACGTTTCACCATCTCTGGACTGTTCCGTTCCCAGGTTTGAATGATCTGTTTGTTCATTTCGCTGTTGTGAATCACGTCCTGGCTCTCGTACAGTGCCCTTTCTTGCCGAATCAGTTTCGTCATTTGTGAGTCGTTCATTGGCGTTTTCCTCAATTACCTGTTGATTATTTGCTGTATCTGTTGGTTTTTCCGTTGTTTTTTCGTTCATTCCCGATGAACGATTAGTTTCAATATATTCGTCTAAAATATGATTGAGTCGTAACTGGATCGGCTGATCAAGTCCTTGTTGCTGAATATCATTAAAACTAATGGATGAAACGCGAACCTGATCGCCTTTAAAGAAGATTTCATCATTTTGAGAATCTATTTTTACTTCAAACATTAAATAGCGGCCTTTGCCTTGTTTAAGTCTGACAAGCCCTTCTGTAGCGTCAACCTCCACGTCTTCATAAGTAGATTTGATCTGCTTTAATGCTTTTTTGATGGACCGGTTAAGGTCTGCTTCTTGCTGACGTTTTGTCTTGCTGCCAAAGTCATAGCCTGCTTGGGCTTCAACCACGGCAACCGGTTTATCCGGATTCAGTTCTTCAGTCGTTTTATAGCGATCTTCTCGCGCGTTTAGTTCTAAGCCTTTTGGTGTAATTGATACAGTTTCAGTATTTAAAATACCGTCCTCTAAAATTGATCTGACACCACGATCATCAGCATACAAACTCTGGCCCTGCTGATTTTCACCGATTAAAGTCTTTTGGTTGTCTCCAGTTCCAATCGTTTTAGGTTTGGGATTTTCTTTAGCCGGCTTTTCTGAATCAACTGTTTTGGCTTTCTCAACCTGGCTAAGCTCGCCCTCGTCAAGTTTCACATCACCCCAATGGTCATTGATAAACAGGCTCAAAGAGTTTGGGTTTTTAGCTGCAAACAGTAAATTACCGTTGTTGTCCTCGATACGCATTTTGTGGTTTTTCTCAACAATGCGCACACCAGTATCTTTGCCCTGATTATTTAGGATTACGCCGCCAGTCGTCACAGAACGGCCAAATTGACGCGCTACATCATTGTATGGTGCAAATACTCCAGCATGAGCCACTTGCTCGCTTAGCGGCAATTTAGACTTAGGGCGCAATACAAATTTAGTGCCTTTGGAGACTTGTACAATGTCATGTGTATTGTCCAGACTATATTTTTTCTGGTAGTTCTTAGCCGCATTTTTATTGGCAAAAGGCATACCATCCGATTTACGGCCTACATCGCCATATTTCATGCCTTGATACTGACTTTCTAGCTCTCCATTTTCATCTATTTCCTGATCAATTACGGTTTCCGGAGAAGGCGGCTTGTCTGGATTAGACGGAATAGGATTAATGACCGAACCATCAGAATCATCTGAATCATCTTTTTTATTGCGGTTATATTCGTCAATAATTTTAGATACTTCTGCTAAAACTTCATGGCGTGGACGGCCTTTCGCTATTTCTTCATTGATCAGTTTGGTTTTAGTGCTTGGCTCATTGATATGAGCATTTAAAAGCTTGTCCGCGAATGACTGATTTTCCCCATCTTGAATAGTCGTTTCACTTGCTGAAATCGCTGATTCTTCTGTTCCTGGCTCAATCGCTGAATCTGAAAATTCTTGAGGGCTTCCGTCAAACTCGGTTGTAGTTGTTTTTGCATTGTTTTCTCCTGGTGCTTGTCCTTGCCAAACGTTATCAGTGACTTTTACGCCGATCACCGTCACACTGCCGTCTGGATTCTGCTGCACATTGTAATTCGGGTTATTTAAAGCTGCCTGGATAGCATCATCTTTGCGATAAGTTAAACGATCTGTTTTACCTTCACGGATATATTCAGCGACTTGTTCCCGTGCACCTTCGTCCATACCACGGCTAATTTCACTCATACCGTGTTTAATTGATTGTGCTGTAGGTGATAGCGGCTGCTCATCGAAAGTTGATAAACCCGACTCACTATCAGCAATATTTGAGCCTGGTACGACTTGATTCGGCTTATGGCCAAAGTCTGTCAATCCCAGCTCGTTTTCTCCTGGTTGTTGGTCCAGTGCATTGTTTACATGCTTATTTACAATACTGCTGATTGATGGTTTTTCTTGTTCCGGAGAAATACTAATTTCAGGCAATTTAGTCTGATCAATAACAGCATTTTGAGCATTGTTGTCAAAGGGACTAATGGCATTAAAATCAATTACCGGGTTTGGCGTACCTTTACCATAAACGCTTTCAAACTGCTGTTGTTGTGCCAAGCGTTCTGCATTTGCCTGTTGCTGTAATTCACGATCGGATAAATTTACGGGTGGAGTCTGCTGCTGTGGAGTTGGTGCACCATTTCCACCAGTAAGCATATTTTCTATAACCGGTGGGAAATCTAGTCCGTGCTGATCATAAACGTCTTTAAGTTGTGCAGCACGTTGGTGGACCAAACTAAGATCCGCTTGCGCTTCCTGAATCGCTGTAGGGTTAGCAAATTCCATAGCTTGTGAAAGGTTTTGGCGTGCTTTGGCTTCATCTTGGATAATTGATGAAGTTTGGCCCTTAATCTGCTCAGCAATGGCCTTTGCTTGCCCGACCGGTGTATGGCCCGATGCAGACTGCATACCGGCTCCCATAAGGCCACCCATAATCCCCTCATCAATAAAGGATTGTCCGACCTTGTTCCATTCAACCGGTTTACCGCCTATATCGGCCGATGCTGCTTGTGAACCATACTCACCGATTGCGCCTTGTGCACCTTCTTGCAGGCCTTGTTTGGCCACCATGCCTAAAGCGGCCTTATTCGCGGCCAGACTTACATCCGGAACATATTTTGATAATCCGACACGCTCTGAATTATCCATCTGCTGACGAATCAGTTTAGGGTCAGTTCCACCGATTAAGAATTTAGTAAGTTTTGAATCTGGTAAATGTTTAAGCAGGCCTGAACCCAGCAATGCTCCATCTGGTGCGATTACATCAAGAGCCGTCATCGCAGCACCGTAAACATCGGCTGCACGTTCAGAAAAGTTATCTATGGTGTCTTCGTAGGCCTTCTGACGCGCCGCTTCAAGCGGCATACCGCCATTGAAGTTTTCACTAAAACGCGCCTGGTAATCCGGATGCTCTTGCAAGCTTTCCCAGGTCGGAAAATCCTGTTTTAAATTGTCGGTCGCACCGCGTCTGACTTCACCATAGTTTTGGGTATGACCGGCTACGACACCGGCACCGGCACCAATTCCAGCGGCAGTACGCCCGGCCCCGATTGCTAAACTGGCTCCCCTGGCCGTTAAGCCGGCAACACCGAACGGAATAGCCATAGCAGGCAAAGATTGCACACCGCCAATCCCTAACTGCGCTGTTTTACCCATTTCACCGGATTGCATCGCTAACTGCTGTTGTGATGCTGCTTTACCAAAGGCTTTAGCGTTACTGTCAGCAAAATTAGCGATACGGTCGGAGACAGTGCCCTTCTCATTTTCACCGATGTCATTGACGAAACGTGCACCGGCACTGACCATCTGGTTAGCACCAGTACCAAAGGCATTGGCTAATGTATCACCCGTGGATAAGAGGGTTTCTTTTAGAACAGGCAGCTTACTACCCGTGCGTGCTGCTTCAGAAACGGCGCGATCTGCACGCAAGGCTTTCTCTGCTGAACGCATACTTTGCCCATTTCTAGGCAAAAAGTTATACGTCTGCATCACTTGGTCAGTCGCTTGATTCCACCGCATTTGTGCATTGATCATATCGGTATCATTAGCCCCTCGTTTTACAAGTGCAGGGGTAATGACCTCACGGAAAATACGACCACGTTCGTTAATTACATCACTAGACTTTTTCTGTCCGTCCTGTGCAGCTTTTTCAACAAAATCGTTGAATTTTTGACTTGGGTTCACAGTAAACACCTCGTTGGTTATGGGGTTTACTGCCTGTTGCGGTGCTCAAAACGAGCAAAATGAAGAAAATCTATTTTTGTTGCTCTAGTGTATATCAGATTTGAGCTGTATCATATTTCTGCAAAAGGGGAAAAAACATGAAAAAAATTCTAGCTATATTTATAACAGTTGCTTTAAGTGGGTGCATTGTTAAATCGGGTACACATATTCGTACTGGAGAGATGATGCCAAAGACTACAAGTGAACAAGTAAAACTCTATCAGCAACCACCTAAAGAATATAAAACCTTAGGTTTAGTGTCTGGTAAAGCAAGTCATGCATTTGTAAGTGAACAGACCAGAATTGATGCAGCAATCGAGCGTATGAAGAAAGAAGCCGCTGCATTGGGTGCAAATGGGATTTTGCTACAGTCCGCTGGTGGGGTTGCATCTAGCACGGGTGTCGGCCAGATTATTGGCAATACCGTTATCACAACGAGAGCCACCGATGCAGTTACATCGGGTACAGCTATTTACGTGACGAAAGATTAAGAATCTTATGAAAAAAGCCGCATCAAGCGGCTTTTTTTTTATTTCAACCCGGCTAAACCGCCCTGGACCACATTGGCCGCAAGGCCCTGTATTGCGTTTGTGGCACTGTTATCCGGACGGCGTAAAGTAACAGGGATTCCCCCTTTAGTCGGAACAGAAGATGATGCATCGCCAAAGCCGAATACATTGTCGATTTCACCTGTAGTCATAGTGGGACGTTGGCGATTGGCCGCCTGCTGCGCGACTTGCTTCTTTTTTGGGTCGCTAATCCAAAGGCCTGCTTCAGTTTTATTCGATGCACCCACAAGCTCGGAAGTATACTGCAAGATATATTGCCGTCTTGCCTGTGGTGTCATCACTGCGCCAGCTTCGGTATTTTTAACTGCGCTTTCAACAATCATTGCAATATTATCAAAAGCTTTACTACGTTCTGCTGTCGTTTTGGCGTTTGCAAACTTGGTAATTTCACCTTGTGAGCCTGCCAGTGCACCCAGGATCGGCGCTGTCTTTTTCTCTAAACCCAACTCACCAGCCATCTTTGTGGCCACCGATTGAATTGAAGAATTGGCGACCTTCGCTGTACCCTTTGCATACTGTTCCCGGCTCTGATCTACAACTTTCTGCTGTGAACCATCAAGCACCGATAATGCATGGTTGTACTTGAGAACATGATTTAAAGCTTCATCTTTCGCTGCTGGACTTAACTGTAGATAATCGAACCATCCTCCTTGTTGCCCTGCTGCTTTCCAGGCTTTCACAGCTTTATCAATTGCTGGCTCTCCAGCATTGTATGCTGCGGCAACTAAACTAGGGTCGCCCTGGTACTTTTTATCTAAATGTTCAAGAAAGGCCGCACCGGTTTGAATATTGGCTTGAGGGTCAGTTAATGGATTGCCTTTGATTCCAAACTGATTAGCAAAGCCCTGGGCATACTTCTTATTAAGCTGCATGTGCCCTGTACTTGTACCGTTATAGCTCGGAATATCTTGCCCACCGCTTTCAATCCCCATCATCGCCATCGTTTTAAGATACTGATCGGGTTTATTGCTCAAAAATGACAGCATAGGGGCATTTTGTTCAGCAAATTGAATCGCACCATTAACGCCAGTTTCTACGGCTTTTTTGGTTTTATCATTCAGCGTACTTGTTTTCCCTGCTGCTGTAATCTCGGTACGGTAATTCTGTCCTGCCTGACTCAATCCAGCCCGATAATTTTCTTGACCTTGTTTGTATTGCTCAATTTGGGTTTGATTACCGAACTTAAATTTCTCCAGCTCTAAATCATTCTTATATTTTGCGTTTGTCTTTTGCTGATCATAACCGGCTTGAACGCCCATTTTTTTCAGCTCAAAGCTACGCTCATCCTCTTTAGTTGCTTTCTTAAGGGCAGCATCCCGTGCACCCTCATACACACCAACCGGATTGATCTGAGTGTAGAACATATCAATCAAAGAATCGGGCGTTGCTGCCCCATTCAATTGACGGACAACTTGCCCCGTATTTTTGTCGACCACATTAAGTGCTACGGACTGAGTTGCTGGATCTCGACTGTAAGAAAAAACATGATCCTGATTCCAGTCTGGCCGTGATGCATTTTCCTGATTCATATAACCGATGGCACTTGTAAATGCCCCGTCAATGTCACCAGTATTTTTAAATTGCTGAATTTGCCCGACCATACCTTGTAAGGCTTTCACACGCTTGGCTTCTTCGGCTTCACGTAAGCCAGCATCAATCACCTGGCTATTACGTGTTACCTGTTGCTTGTGAAGCTCTAACGCTTGCTCATCTGCTTTCGCCTGGCGTTCACGCTGATACTTCTTCTCATCGTTATAAATTTGCTGTTTCTGGATGCGGTCTGCTGCATTCGCCAGACCGTTACCAAGTGCTCCAATAGAAAACATAGTACCCTCCTAATTAGCTTGGTCTAACTGCTGCTGGAGTTGATGTTGGTGTTGTTGCTGGGACGGAAGCTGGCGACTTTCTAAGGCTGCTCCAATCGGCACTCGCAATTAACCCCACCCCACTACCAATGGCATTACTGGCTGCATTGTTCAGATAGTCTGCATTGCTTCCGTAAGTGTTAGACAAGCCATTACTTGCCTGTGCTACCCCTGCGGCTGTGCCATTCAATTGATTGACCCCAAGCGTTGCAACGGTATTTAACCGGTTCCACTGTTTATTGTCGGCATTCAAACGTTCCTGTTCTCGTGCTGCCGTAGACACACCTGACTTTGCTAAAGCTTCAGCTAAAGCAGATTGACGCATTTGACTTTGCATAACGCCACTATTCGGATTAATCCCCATACGTTGATTGTTCCGGGCAATGATCTCCTGGGCATTGCCGAATTGTGTCGTTACATCGGCCAATGCACGGCTTGTCACACCGCCAAGATCCGGCGTGGCATCTTGATTCGCTAGATCTACTAAGCCCTTGATCGACCCACCGTATAGCTCATTCGCATCGTTATAGCGTTTCTTACTAAAATCCAATTGGTCACGTTGCAGTTTCAACTGTTGTTTTTGAAGTTTCTTGGCACTATTACTGCCAATTACTCCAGTGACAACCGATGCAGCACCGACCCCTGCTGCTACCCAACTCATAGAGTTTCTCCTAGTAAAGTTTGTGTTGCGTATAATTGAGCTGTAAAGGCCTCGACTTCATGTTCCGGAACGATTACATCTGCTTCAATTTTGGCTAAATCTTGTGTGTTAGAAGGGTTCTTATGCACTGTGGTCCATACCGTATCTTCAAGCACGTACAGAACGCGCTTAACGCCGACCTCGTTGATAAAGCTGCAAGGTGCAGTTAATAATTGAAAGCCGGTAGGTGTGGCTAAGAGCACGCGCCCTTTAGAAATGATGTTGATGTGTGCATGACGATGTACCTTGCCAATCACATAGGTGTGTGCTGGCAAATGGCACTCACGTTCATAAGCACCTAATGGAAAATGATGAAAAACGGGGATTTCTGCTTGCTCGAATTGAAGCAAAAAATCCTGAAAAGCAAAGGCATTCCGATAAAAATCAGATTGCTGTTGAAGGTTTAAAGCTGGAAGCATTGACATGGCAATCCTCAAAAAACACGTTAAGCCAGCATGAGCTAGCAGGGTGTTTGTTGCGGTTGCCAAAATAACGGCGAAATTTAAATCATTGTTGTTATGGTTGTTCTACCCAGGATAATACACCATCGGTACACTTTAAAATATACGTGCCGGTTTGTGCCGGTACTGTCGCTTGTAGCTCTTGCAATAGCTCACTTGTTTTGAGTCTGTCAGCCAGGCCTGTCTGCAAGTTTTCAATTGATTGCTCAGCTGCTCCCAGGTCAGCATTTAAACCCTCAATATCTATACCAATTGCATCAATATTGGTGTGAATATCATTTAAAGCGGCATCGGTCGCTGTTTTATATTCATCAAAACTGGTTGAAAGCGTGGTTAAGGCCTGGTGCAAGGCATCCAGTTCTGTATCAATCTCGGATATGGCTGTATTTGTGGCCGTTTTAAACTCGTTCAGACTGGTATTAAGGGCAATAATCCTTGTGTCATGGTCATCTAATGAAGCATGAACACTATCTAAATCTGCATTAATCGCATCAATCTTTTGCTGCAAATCATTTTCTAAAAAACTAATGACAGTCTGTAGGTGATTAATACGGCCTTTTGCTTTGCCAATTGCCGTTAAAACTGAATCTGCAGCTTCAATTTCTTCAGCACTTTCTACCAGGTTTTCTAAAACAGTATTTAATACCCGGATTTCAGTAAAATATTGATTCTGGTTGCCTTCGTCCAGGTCATCTGTGGTATGCACCCCTTTCTTCAGGATGCGGCTATCAATGATCACAAGTAGCTGTAGGCCCAGGCCTTCTTCCAGATAAACGAAAACAATATCGCCATCTCTCAACTGCATGGTCCCGAAGCTACCATTGCCTACAATTCTTAAATAATCACCCTGCTGTACATCGAGCTGCTCAAAAGTCTCTAATTCAATCTCCCAATCTTCGAATACATTCTCATAACTAGACTCATGCGAAAGCCGGCTTACATAATCTTTTAATGCCGCGACTGACGGGTAATGCGTATTCCCGTCTATATTTTCGTCAATTACGGATACTCTATTTTCCTTGCGTTCATAGTCATTTAGATTCGGTAATTTAATGACTGTTTGCCCGGTTCCACCGCCTGAATCACTTGTCCGGTTTCCCTCTAATAGACCTATCCGCTGCCGTAGCTCTTTTATAATTTCCTCGGCAGCGGAGAGCCAAACATTTAAAGTGCTATTCCCGGTATTGGTTACTTTGGGCAGATTACGGGCAATATTACTGGTTCTTTTATTCATCCGTTCATCACCTCGCGCATGGTTTCAGCAAGTACAATTTCCCGGACCTCATCGGTCGAATTAATTTCAATTTGCCAATAAGACTTAGCACTGTGATTCGGCAATCGAAATGGCTTATCGGTCACTGCATCTTTACGATAAAACTCTTTGCCATCAGCAATAATTTTTACACTAAGATCTCGATAGCTATCCGCGATAACTCGCATTGCAAGCATTCGGCATCCATTACCATCAGCTCTAAACTGCTTAGAACGCCATAGATATTTTTCTCGGCCAGACCTGGTATTAAGATCAAAATATTGCAACTTACCATCATTCTGTAGCAGATAAATTTCATCAGTTTTTACGTCACGATGGGCCGACTGACACCATACATTTAATCTGACTATGCCGCTGGACAAGTCTTTCGGATCGAAGATGAAAGCCCCTTTATTCTCATCATTGACTCGATAGAAAAACAAATAACGGCCTTTGTACTCTACTGCGTGAATGCTTTTAGGATTCAATGCATTCCACTCATCACGATCAAAGAATCCCTCACTGATAATTTGTGCCCCATTGTTCGAAGCCAGGACTAAACCATTTGGACTGGCATAGATCACGCCATAACCCAAACTAACGAGTGATGATTTTGAGACACAGGATTCATTCAGGGGCAATTCTGTCATCGTCATACCAGTGGTCGGACTAACCCCCGTCACGACTACTGGATTGCCTTCTGTTGCGACGATAATGTTTGCATCATAATGACCCATAGCCACAATGTTATGCTGCGTAGTCAGCTCGTAATCTCGCGGAAATGCATAAATAATAAATGGCTCAGATAGACATACTGTTTTGCCGCTAAAGCCATAAGCGACACCGTAAGCAGTAAGCCCTAAACCCTTCATATCTGGCCGTGGTGCATCCCAATTACCAGTAACCAGAATCTCGTCCAGTTCTTCGCTCATAAAGTTATCTAAAAACTCGGTACTTCCTACCCCGATCTGCCCCACATACTGCCAATTTGCATTACCTGAAGTACCAATGGATGTGCGGTAAATCCTAAAAGCCGTCACCCCTCGATCACTCGCACCGGCATCAACCTGTAAATTACCTAATCTGACTTCTGTACCAGCTCTTGGCACAATAATTTGTCCGCTTGGATTACTCGGTGCGGATTCTTCCCCCAGGTCATTTACATATGTGAAGACGTAAAATCTCACCTCATCAGATTGGGTATCATCGGTGACAGGGGTACTGCTGATAATTGTTGGAATATTGGTCGGTGCCGGTATTCCCAATTTTCTAAAAACGGTTGGAAATGGTTCATTACCGTTGACTGCATCAACCCCTTTAGCAAATAACGGCACACCGCCGCCACGGTTATCACCGGTCCAGTAAATGCGATGATGCTGATCATCTTTGATCGGGCTTAAAATCACATCTACATCACTGCCGAACTGCAACCAGAAAGCCCCGTCATCAATACGGAATCTATAGACTTCTTTCGCCTGACCTCCCCCTGGCATCACTGCCAGGGTTTTATAATCTGCGACCTTAAACATTGGTTTCAATGTGCCCGACATGAATGACACGTTCTCTGCTCGAGCGGCAGCATCATCTTTAAGCCGGGTTTCATGGATACGGGGAAATTCACCCGTAAATGATTGAATAAAAATACGCATTATCCCACCCGTTTCCATCTCTGAATCACGATATACGGCGGCATATTATTATGAGCTTGGTCGCCTCCAGTATCTTCTGTGTTACCTCTCTTAACCACTGAACCTTCGTCTTCATTCTTACTAGGCCCATATTTCCAGCTTTTCGATGCCTGTATGACATATCCCCTGTGACCATGCTTAGGCATTTCTGCAATGCTTAAAATATGAAAGACTTCACCACCGGTCTGACTGACATTAAAGTTATGCGTTACTCCATTTTCGACAATTGTGCCTGAACAAATGGTCATACGCCCACGTCCGAATAATTCCCAAGAGCCATAGCCCATAAATTCAGACATATCAGAAATTGATGCGTCAATTTCTACGATCTGGCCAACCTTGACCAATGCCTTTGAACCATCAACGTTCTCTAACTTTTCTTCCAAAAGATTGATGCGGTTGATTGCACCTTGATAGCGTTCTTCCAGCTCTCGAAAAGCATTAATCAAATCTTGAAGTTCAACGCCTAAGCCATGATCACCCACCATGCCAATAATTGTGCGATTCGGTGTATCAAAAATCCTAGTCGACTGGCCTAAGCTGGCTTCTACTTCATCTATCAAAATCGTTCGCATTACGGCTTCTCCGTAATCACTGGTGAAACATCAATGAAAAACGTATCTGTAACTTCATCATCCTGGCCAGGTATGGAATAGCGAATGTCACAAAGCAGACGATCAATAGGAAAGTTTTTCGTATCACCAACACGCAACTTAAAGGTCGTATTACTTGGATAACTCACTTCACAATGCGCTACCAGCGTTCCATCCTGTTTACGGATTGATGAACTTACATTGATCTTTCCTTGTCCCTCACCGACTTCTATAGGCTCATCAAGCGCATTTTGCCACTGCCCACGCTTTACGAACGGCACTCCACGTTTATGATTGAGTACAGACATTTGAATCTCACAAAAAATTAGGCATAAAAAAACCACCCCGAAGGGTGGCGCACTGATAAAACTGTTTAACTCGGCATATCCATGTAGCCGCACGACTTAACAACAATAGGGGCTTGATAATTCTGCATAGCAAAGAAATCAATCCCGTTTGGCGGTAACTGCAATCCCAAGTTTACGTAACTATCAAATGAGTAAGTTTTGGGGTCATCTACGAAAAATGATGAGTTCATTTCATTAAACTCACCAGTGACATGCACAGGATTTGGTAACGGGTCAGGGTCTCTATAGGTTTGAACATAAGAGCCTATTGAGCATGCCCCTTTCCAACTAGACTTAATATCATCGCCGCCCCAACCGCCAGCCATGTCAAAGCTGTACCAGATATGATCTTCTGGATGATCTACCCATGATTTATTTGGCTCACCTCCAACAACGATAACCGTATCCAAGTAATGCTGGGCTGTGAATGTGATTCGAAGCTGGTGTTGTGTATAAGTAGGGCTATTATAATTTCCAACCACGACCGTAGCTGTGAATCCAGCCAGCTTATTAAACTCGGTCGCAAAATGATTGGTAATGTCACTAGCCAACGCATACTCATCGGTCGTCGGTGTACCAATGAACGGTGCAAGTTCAACCTTTTCACCACTGTTTTTAACAATTGTAAAGCGAACAGTTTTCGAAGCATTCGGATTATATGCTGAATAATGCGTAATGAATTTTGTACGTAACCCATGCAAATTGAGCATAAATTGCGCTTGACCACTCACTAAACCATCAGTACATACGCTTTCCGCACCCACATCGTACTGATCTAAAGTTAACCCCCTAATCCCAAAATCACGTCCTCTACTCACCACATCCCTTAAAAAGAAATAAGGAATCAGGTCTTTAACGTTTGGCGTGTTGTAGAACTCACTCAACTGCTGAACTGGTATTTCTACTGATTGAACGTTACCGTTTGCTCTAAAAGCAAGGCACATCACACTATTTTCGCTGTAGTTTGCCTGAGTATTGTTAATGTTGAACTGGTTTACCGTTGAACACGCTGGCATGACAAGTGGCGATAAACAGAACGAGAATTCAGGGATAGAATTATCAATAATTAAAGTCGGGTTTTGGTTCTCCATGTGTTCTTCAAAAGCTTCATTTTCGCTTACGCCCTCAAAGCGCAAACGTACCTGAATCCCACTTAAATTTTTGATAATAAAATGATTCTCATCAATCATTTTGAAGCTTACATTATGAGCTTCTAAAAGCTGCATCTCGATGCTTGACCAATAAACATTTTCAAAACTTAGCTGCCCATTCACATAAACGTTATATGCTCCCCATATTCCACCCATGTGCAATGTATCAGTTGCCCCAGCACAGCTAATCAAATTGCTAGGCGGTGCTAAACATACGCCAACATGACGGTTAGGCTGATCACCCAACTGAATCACGGTCGGATTGTCATAGATAAAAATCAATAGATCATCACTGTTCGATTTAAGCTCGATTCGATGGTTAGAACTATCTAAATTAACAGTACGCGCAATACCATGACCGACTGAAAAACCAGATGGCACAGGGAAAGGATAATCTTCAGGTAAAATTTGCTCATCCAGCCAAAGAATTGGAGGGGAGTTAGCATCTCTCATTACACCATCTACAATAGCACTCAAAGTTTCAAGTGATGGTGTTGCATTGTTGCGGAGTGCTAGAACGTACTTGAATGAGTTTGTTGCCCCAGCACAGCTAACACCGGTCTGTGGTGCTAAACAGAATGTTGTTGTATTAAGCTCTGATTCTGAATCAAATGAACCATTTTCAGGGGTGTGATTTTGGTCTACGGCATTCGCATCAATGGTTTTAATACGGATTTTTTGATAATTGGACGTGGTATTTGTAAATGCCGCCTGTTCAGCTTCATAATAACGACCACCACCATGATCAAGAGCTGGCAAGCCTTGTGCGGTCAATGCGGTTACATCAATGCCTTGCGTACGCAACTTTTCCGCTGCACCGCCGATTCTAAAGAAGAAATTAGTATCAACTTGCAATAGCACATCATTGAGATAAACCTCAATGAGTCCTCCATCAGTTATCACACCAACGGTGATATGATCGACTGAACCTTCACAACCCAGCGGTATTTCTACTGGTGGCTCTCCACAACCTTCAATGAACTCTAAACCGCTTTCATCTGCCTTCACTGCAACGATTTTCCCAGCATGGCCAGTGTAACTATTTGGCGTATCTGAGAGTGCTAAAAATGACGTTGCAATGGATGTGACTTCCGGATAAGCCGTAAGCAGTCGCAATTCATGCAAATTACTATCTGCTTCAGGCATGATGAAGAAACAGCGTAAAAGCTCATTATCATTGACATCGAATAGGACAATTTCATAGAAACTGCCGTAATGTGTAGGCAACAAACGTACTTCAAGTGTGCTATCGACAATACCGGCTTGCTTAATGCTCAATTCTGGAATCGTGATAAAAGAATCGATTAAATATGAACGCCGATTATTAATTTCAGCTCTAACAAAATCGGCAGTGAGATTTAATTCACTGCCGATTATGGTCAAAATATAAACTTTAGACATTTTCAATTACCTTGCTTAAAGTCCCTGTATTTGTGATGGGGTCATAATGCAAATAAGCTAAAGCTGTACCGTCAATATTACTGCCCTGTTGCTGCATCGTATTTACATTGATTGTATGATTGCCTGTAACAAGTCCACCGACATTAATAAAATCATATCCTTGTTGCTGCATAGAGCCGCCCTTATACATTTCAAACTGAATTTTTAAATCGCCTGAATGGACTTGGCTAAACCAAAATGCACGGCATTGAATTGTGAAACTATTGTTGATTGGATAAGTTGTCTGTAGGCTCTTAACATCAAGCAAAATACACTCAACCCCCATCCCTGTATTATCACCACCCCAACGGAGAAAATTCTCGTCATTGTTATTACGACTCCACCCAACATCGACATTGCGCTGGGGATTGGTAACACAAGTTCGGGTGTCTAAATCTAGGCCACCATCCGTAGTCCAGATATAACGTATAACCGCAAAATCGAATTGCTGAATCGGTATTTCAGTTTCGCCACCATCTCCATCACCACCGCCATTGTCACCCCCTCCTTCTTCACCGTCATCGTCATCACAGACGCATAAAATGAACTCTAGGCCGCTACCATCAGCCTTAACGCTGACTGATTTACCAGCATGTCCAGCATACGAATTGGGGGTATCTGCTAACTGAATAAAAGATGTAGCAATTGCATTGATCGGCTGATAAGAAGTCGTTAGAAAATCCAAGTTTTCTAACTGTGAATCCTGATCGGGCATAATGAAAAATACCCGGTGCAGTTGCTCATCCATCATTCCAAAAAAGATCAACTCGTAATATGTGCCCCAGGTATTAGGTAAGAGCTGAAGATCAAAGGCCTGGTTATCTATCCCCCACACTCTTTGTTTAAAATTGACGGCCGTGACAAAAGTATCTACATGATATGCACGGCGCATATAAATTTCTGCGGTGACTACAGGCTGGTTTAAGATAAAAACAGCACAGTCGACCGATAAATGACGAGTAACTGACATATACAGCCTACATGTATCGAGGTTGAACGCGAACAGTTCGGCGACCTAGCATAAATCCATCATTTTTATCACTAATTGCCTTCTCTAAATGTTGGACATATAGCGGCTCATGTATTTGCAACATGTTTGGATCTGACCAATCTTGTGCCGGCATTGATTGGAGAATAACCACGCATTTAGAAACAATGGCATCGTGATAACGCTGAAAAATAAAGTCTGGACAAGTCAAACTATCTTGAGTGGTCGCAAGCGAAACAACCGGTTTTAATTTAATAGGTGGGCGTTTTAATTCCTCCTCAAAAACCAGATAGTTTTCTGAATTAAGATGAAAGTGAGGTAACTCAATAAACTTTTTATGAGGGTCATGCAAAGCCTGGCGGCCAGCAATGGTCCATAGTTTGCACACCATGCTCTGATATGGAATTTCTAGCCTGGCTTGTGTGGTCTGGTCATCCAGAATTTCAATTGCCGGGCAGTCATATACCCAAACTTCTGATTCCTGGCAAAATTGCCGTACTGCCGATTTAAGTGCATTCAGCATAATCACACGTGGGCATAAATTACTGACATACGGGATTAAGCTTGGTAAAAATTGATCATATTCAGCCATGTTTTAACGCTCTCTTGCCGCGCCATCATTTGCATTTGCAGATTCAGTCTGAATATTCAATAAACCCATCGCGGCCTGCATGTGTACTGAGTTATTGCGGCCCTGCTCATTATCGCCACTGAGAAGCTTATACAGCATCAATTCAATGAGGGGCTGATCATAGACAGCATCGAACGGTAAAGTCTCGTTTAAATTGGCTTCTGTGATGTCTGGTGGCATAGCAGAATATTCAATTTCAACTCGCATCCCGATTTCACCCACACTGGCCGGGCTTGGGTACACATAGAAATGCTTAGGACTTCGTGGGTCAAACATAAATTCATGAATTACCATACCGGTTGCGTTATGCCAATCTGGATTACTGGAGTCGAGAGCAGCCATCGAAACCTGGCGAATTGCGCGGCCAATTGTTCCATTCTGGTTGATATTACGAACCACATTGAACAGGCGTAACCCATCTTCAGGTAAATACTGACGAGATCCAGATACTAAAAAAACTTCTTCAATCTTTGTGCACGCATCCGGGCGCATTCCCAACAACATATTTTTCGCTTGGTTATAAGCGATAATCATGCTTGAAATACCCCATGTCACCCCCTCGGCATCACCAAGCTGCGTCAGACGTGCATCAGTAAACAGACGGTTATATGTAGTGCTTGTGACTGCTACCATTGAAATTACTCCAAAAAAAAACCCAGCCGGTTAGGCTGGGTTGAGTTAAAACAGACGCTTTATATTTTTTCGGCTTCTTGCCAAAGTGTTTTTAACTGCTCAATGCTGAAATCCAGTGCAGGATTTATCTGAATGATTTTTGCCTTCAGCTCGTTGTATAAGCCGGTTGCTTTTTCAAACTCATAAAATCGAGCACCGCTTAGATATGCTTTGTACATTGCATACTTATCCCGATCTACATCCTCAAGCGCATCCAAAAGAGGGGTCAGTGCTTTATCTAGTCCAGCTTTTGCCAACAGATAATAGAACTGTACGGGTAAAAGATTTTTTGGTTTCTGCGATAGATAATGGGTGACGATTAAGCGTTGAGCGATAGCTAATTGAAACGGGAAAATTTTAAATTCATCATTGACAATCGAATAAGAGATTTTCGCTTTATCGAGAATATGAACGATAACATCATTTGGTAAATCATATTTTTGCAACATTTTGCACACCTTATAGAGTTGCTTGTAGAACTATATTTGATAATAAAAAGTAAGCCTCACCAGTACCCCCAAATAAATTCGGGTCAACTCTAACCCTTAACAATTTTTCTTCTCTTGAAAACACTACACCCACTCGTTGAATACTTTGTCCATGATAAGTAATCAAATCCTGAGCATTGAGATTCGGTGCACTAAGACTTATTTGACTTAGATCAATTTCAAAAACAATGTTGCTTTGATTCGGAAAAGAGCTTAGATGAAATAAGCCAAACACAAAAACAGCTCTTAATTCAGTGTCATAGTATGCTTTTAGCTCTTTTGAAGCGTGCTCTTGCAAGTAGTAAGTAATCGGTAATGTGAGTTTTGTTGTGGGTAACTGGTCTGACGGCAACCGTACAATGGTTACATTGCTCTTATTTCCGTAAACTGTGATGTAGTCGCCTTCCAGCAACTTTTTATTAAATAACTCACCGCCGGACGTTAAACGGAAATTGTCTCCATCTTTAGCCGTATCAGGTAGTTTGTAGCGTATATCGGATAAAGCTCCACTCAAATCGAAAATAGTTTCGTAATTGTCAGGCAACTCTGAAGCATTTAGTAATTGCCAATATTTATCGAGTGCTGAAGGATTTATATACGTTTCAAGTATCACCCCGTTATGCTTTAAATGGATCTTATTTTGATCAAAGATAAAACTGACTTCTTCTAACGGGTTTAATCCTTCAGGCGGTAAAAGAATTTGGATGGGTGCTTCGGTATAGCCAGCAATAATAAATGTTGCATCATTAATGAATGCACAACCAAAAATAACTTTACCGAAGGGGATGCCGCCGTTTGCATCATAAGCAGCAACGGGTTCATTTTCTAAATTTACGAATATGTTATTTGACGGCGCTGTTCGATCAATAGTAAGCGTTACTTCACCCGAATCTACTTTAAAATAACCACCTTTGACCTGCTCATTTGCAGAAATTTTTCCAGTAATGTTAGAACCTGTAAATGTGTTGTTCACATCAGGCGTTACCAGCATTTGCGCCGGTACTTTTTCGGCTGTAGCGACTAAATCAAGCTCTTTGACGTTAAAATTATAATCCCCGCCGCCGCCTTGTCCGGGTTGCGAGCCAATCCCTCCAACTCCACGACTAACGGCTAAACATCCAACACCGGTGCATCTTAAAAACTTAAATGAATGTCCTTTTATTTCCGAGTCCTGGGCGGCAACCTGGACTACATCATCCCATACAACGCCATTATTTGAGCCTTGTACGCTGATAGACTGCATACCTTGATTGACATAGGTAAAGGTTGAAGCCGTCCCCTGTACGACATAAATTTCACCTTCGACCATAGTGAATGACAGACCAACGTAACGCATTAAACCTTTCCTATATCAACATCAACAAACAAAATAAAAAAGCCATCATGTCGATGGCTTTGATTTAAAGATTAAAAAATTACTTATTCGCAAGTTCTGCGGCTTCACTTGCCTTGCGCTGTTGAGCTTGTTCAGCCTTCATCACACCACGAAGCAAATTGATTACTGTCGCAGTACCGTCTAAGTCCAGCCCATAATTTTCTTTGGCATACGCGATCACTGGTGCTTTTGCTGTAGAGCTAATTTTTAAATGATCTTTTGCATAGGCCTTTAAAAAGTCTGTGCTAACTTCATCAGCATTCAAGCCCAGCATGTCTTCATAATCGACACCGCCCTTAGCTTGCTGGCCTTCCGCTTGTTCATCAGGATCGTGACCATTTTCATCATCTTCGCCGTCCTGATCATCTTGATACTGGCCATCCTGATTATCACCATCTGGATCTTGCTGCTTTGGCTTATTGAAAAGTCGAAAGCCTTCTTTAATGGCCAGGAGTTTTGCTCGATGCTCATCATTCGGCACATCGCAAACATGCGGAGAATCTGGAGACAATGGGTCAATCGGTAGAAAATGATATTCTGTACGGCGATGTGCAGCATGTCCGAAAGGAACAACGGTCCCATGCTTTCGCTTAATAATAGATTCAACAACTGTTGGTGCTTCTAAATTACGTTCATTAGATTTAACTGGCATGTTCTAATTCTCAACTAAACTATCCAAAAAAAAGAAGGTGGGAAAACCCACCCTCTTATTTATTCCGCGGTTTGTGCGTTACGAGTCGTCAACGTGAAACCGATTTTTGTACCGGGTGCGACATTACCTCCAGTCGTAACCACGGCACCAATAACCTGGTTTCCTTCAAAACGGCCATGCTGCAATGCTTGTGCAGAATTGGCACGAACAAAGCCAGCCGTTGCCAGGCTACCAGCCGAAATTGCCTTAAACTCAACCTGAGTCTGTTGCTCATTCAAGATGCCCACATCAATGACCGCATCCGCAACCACTTGGCCAATGTCGATTTTAATATCATCAAGTACATAGTCTTGAGGAAGTTTACCGAGCAGAATCACGTCACCAGCGGCCAAAACCGTAGCGGCTTTAAACTCGGCAACAACACGTTGCAGAACCGGTGTACCTAAGTGCTGTACTGTGATTGGAACATCAAAACCGTAAAAATTTACTTTATGTAAAGCCATGCTTCTTACCTCGAAAAAATAAAAAAAGCCTGGTCGATTTGAACCAGGCTTTCCGTTGGATGTGTTAGTTGATGATTTCTGCTGTACCGCTGCTGTGAGCAGTATCAATAGCAAATGAACCGTAGGTTTGTTCGTTAAACTCTGGACGTTTAACGTTGAAGATTAAACCACTCGCAATACCTAACTTGTTGCCATAGTCCTTAGATTCTTCAACCCAAGACATACGCATCTTGTTGCGAGAGTTACGATCATTGGCGTTACCAAAGACAGTTACCAATGCCTGACGGCCCATGAATGAAGCACGTGCAGCTTGTACGTTCTGACCAGCGCCATAGTCACCGAAGCGAACCACGTCTTTATGCTCTTTTAAGCAAACGCCCTGGTGCCAACCTAATGCACCGCTAAAGATTTGTGATTTTTTACCCTCTGCTGTAGCAAGGGCTTTTTGCAACTCGAACCAACCTTTAGCACCAACATCAGCACGCAAGTCGTGAGCCTGGTAAGTATGCATAAGCAGGATGAATGCATTTTTATTGCCTTCCATCTTCAACGGGTCAATACGGATTTTCATATCCGAGCCGCCGCCTTCTGCTTTCGCTTTGGTAAGCGCACGTTCAACTGTAGTCAGTTTCATTGTGTCGGCAGCGGTTAACGTCTGCTTAGTCTGAGCATTGCCACCATGCACGATATGATCACTGTCATAGTCTGAGAATTTATGCGTACCTGGAATCGCATAATCCACGCCTAATGGAAGCTCGAAGTCATCATTAATACCACGTGCACCAGCCAAGTTGGTGAAATGCACCTGGTCCAGATACTTCGCAAAGTATTCACGCTGTTTGACTTTCGCCATGTTACGTAAATTCGTCTTGGTACGTTTTTGTGACATTTTACCGCCAACGCTGATCGACTTACGCACCTGGTTAATTTTGATTTCGTCCATGTAGCTATCAAGCTCGGCTTCATTACCTTCTAGCGTGTCATCACCATAGGTCGGACTGCCGGTAATTTGCATGTAAATTTCAAAACTTACAGAGTCGCCTGCGTTTTTCTCTAGGTGATTCAGAATAACAACGGGTGCATTCGCCATTTCACCATCGTTCTCTACGTTGCGTGCGTTATCCGTCATGCTTGAAAGGAAGAAAGACTCGCCAATGGTCGAGTTAAAAAGTACGCCACCCCAAACTTTTTGGTTTGCTTGGCTGTTTGAGTTAACAACGGTTTGACCCATTATTTTTTTCTCCAAAAAAAAAGCCACCTAAATTGGTGGCTTGGTTAAAAGACTGGTATTAGCGATTGATATATCGCTTGTATGCTTCAGGGTTGTTTTTCTCCAGCTTTTCGAGTGCAGACTCGAAGGCTAGACCTTGTAAATTGTCAATAGCGGCAAATTCATCACCCGGATCATTCGGCTCTGCAATAGACATTTGCGATACTGACGGCGGAATATTTACCCCTTCACGTTTAGGGGGCTTCTGTTGTTTTTCTTGCTTCGGTGGGGGTGTTTGCTTCGGTGCACCGAGTTCCATCTCCACTCGGTATTTCACCATATCAATGATTTGGGTGAAGCTTAATCCATCAAAAGCCTTTTTCTGGTTGAGATCGGCTAGGACCTCATCAAAGCGCACTGCATAGCGCGTATCTTGCCCTGTTGGGTTGTACGCTGGGTTTTCAGTGGCAAAGCGTTGTAATTCGCTGTGCCACGTCTCTACAGCTTTTTTTTGCTGCTCAGCGGCAAAGCTTTGGTATTGCTGCTCAGCTTTTTCTAAGCCTTGCTCGGCAATTTGGATATTTTTATTGTGGTCCCGGAGAGAATCCTTTAAACGTTCACGTTTCGATTGATATTCACCTTCGCCAATTTCGCCATCATCCAATTTTTTACCGAGATCTTCTAATTCACTCAGTACAATTTCTTTGGCTTCTGTGGCTTCAGTAAGCTTTGCTTCCCATTGCTCTAATTGAGCCTGGTTTTCTTGATGCTGTTGGATTGATAAATCTTCTTGATTATCATCTGCTGGCGGCTGATTACCCGGATTACTTTCCCCATCGTTTGGCTTGTCATCATTTGGGGGAGTATCTGTGCCAGGGTCAGCATCATCTTGTTTTGGATTGATTAAGTTTTCTAAAAACTCGTTATCGACTTCATCTTCCTGGCCGTTACCATCGCCCTGGTCATCATCATCACCACTATTCTCGGCTTTTTGTAAGGCTTCGTATTCTGCTTTTTCTTCTTCAGTTAAAGCAAATTCGCTATTTTCCATTTCTTCAGGCAGTTCGATTGACATGTTTTACCTCATTGTTGAATAAAAGAAGCCCCATCTTGTGGGGCATCTGGTGACTGTTGCGGCTGCGGTGGATTACCACTGGAAAGATTCAAAATTTCATCAGCATGTTGGAGTAAATCATCGGCAACGGACAACGCTGTAGCATTGGTTCCGGTAGCGATATTGCCCAGGCTGATAGACTCGGCCAACGCTCTCAATTTTTCGACCTGTTTTCTTAATTCTTGGTACTCGGCATCAGATTGCGCTTTTGATGCATCGGCTTCGACCTTGCTGATTTCAGCCATTAACTGACGCATTGCTAGATCTTGTTTTTGTTTGTCTAGTTCAGCTTGTGCCTGCATTTGTTGTTCACGTGCCTGGCGTTCTTCCTCTGTCTCATTCTTCGGCGGCATACCGGCTGCTTTGCGCAAGTCATCAGTCATGCGTTCTTTTTCCGGAATGTCTTGCATCTCAATAGCAGAAATGAGCAATGCGACACCGAGCATTGGATTGCCAGTATGTTGAGAAATGATGCCAGCGGTCGAGATCATCTGCTCTGATAACGCCTGGCGCATGGTTGCCCGGTAATCTTTATCAGCTACGATAAAATCGGCCTGGGTACGTGTAATATCCGTTTCTGGCTCATCTTCCTGATTGATCTTCACAAAATCTGGATCTTCTTTCAGGTCATCTGCGGTAATACGGAATTGCATTGGCTTATCCATAAACTGCTCAACCAGCGATAAAATCAACTCACCTTCAATCTGCCGTGCAAGGATGTGATTATCAGTGAGCACCGTTGTAATCACTGTCCCTTGTTCCTGGCGTGCCTGAATCGCAATACCGCTTGTGGCATTGGTGTTCATGCCGCGATTCTCACCCGTTACACCCGATACTTGACGAATGTACGCGCTATTCTGCTCTCCAACTTCAATATGCTGGCTTGCTACCGCTGCACCTTCCTGAATCTGTAAATCTGCACCGGCTTTCTTTTCAATGATTGAATCCCAGCGTGATACTTCTTCAGCTAATTGGTTTTTATCTTCTACCGCCCCTTTATCCATGATCACACGGCGTGTAGCCATTTGGAATAAAGCCTGGTTTCTACGAATGTTTAAATCGCTTTGTGGATCTCGAATCTGGCGAACAACGCCGTAGGCTGAACCATCTTTGTTTTTGATATAGCTTACCCGGCGAACATACGGGAAACGGTTATGCTTATAGGGTGATTTCTGACGGTAGAGCAAGGCCGTATCTGTGTACATTGCACAGTACATCTGTTCCCGGACTACTTCTACAGTCTTATGGCCATACTCCTCAATTAACAATTTATGCTGTGCGTTGTTTTCGTCATAAATCTCATTGTTAAAAGCACTTTCACCACGTATTAATTTGACCTTTTCTGATTGGCGATACCACATCTCATATACACGTACAGCTCGGCGTTGCGTGTCGATATGATCATGTAGCTGAATGATTCCCTGTCGTAAACGATTGGTTTGTTCACCATTTGAATCAAGCTCATTATCTTCTATAAGATCATCTTCCAGGTCCGAGCGATCTTCAGCATCAAGTAAGAGTGCACCTCGCTTCTCTGGGAAATGTGCAAGCAATACAGATAAGTCAATGATTTGTGTGTCCCACAAGTAACGGTTATCACTCATATTGGGATTGATCGAGCTACTATCGGCCAGGATATTTCGCCACGGTCGATGCTTTAATGTGATTTGATAATCACCATCCTGGTTGGTCTCATAAGCGACTTTGGTCCAGCCTTCACCGGACTTAACCATATCCTCGAATGACCGCGAACGCTCCCATTTTGATTTATTAATATCATCAATGTATTTGCATAACTTGGTCTTACGCAATGATGCTTCGCTGTCATCCTCTGTACGTGGTAAAACCGCATAGTCCATGCGTGTTCTGCGCTCACTCCCTAGAATCCAATCAATCGTAGGTTTAATTTCGTTATAAACACGTGGCTTTTGTCCCCGTGCTTCATAAACTGCAAGTTCTTCCTTCGTGTATTGATCACCATCGTAAAAATCACAGTCGATTGAACGTTCATGCCGGTTTAGAATCTGCAGCTCTAATTCGCGTTGATATGTGCCATGTGCCCATACCATAAAACGGCCTTCTTCTGACTCCAGAAACTTACCGTCTATTTGTTCGTCATTAAATCCACTTTGAAGATTTGCGCTCATTACCGTGCATCCAAAATAATTTTATCATCGACTTTAAGGACTAAGCCTAAGCGTTCCATCTCACGCTCTTGGCGGCGTTTCTCCTGCACCACATCTTCAGGTGGATGCATTACGAGATCTTCAATAGCGTTCTCGATAATGTCAGCAATCTTTTTCATGTCCTCATTCGTTTCCGACCGGAAAAGCTGCTGTGATGCCTGGCGTGCCATACCATCAATTAGAGTCTTGTCATTTTCAAACTCATAGGCCTGTTTGCGTAAAAGTGTGATATTCAAACGACCGTAACCAAAGGTTTTACGACACATAATGAGCGCGGCATCTTCAAATGGTTTTCCATCATTTAGCCTGAAATAAAAATTTGCTACGCCCACACGTAAACCATGTTTTGCGCCAAGTGGAAGCCAGTTCACACTGCCCCAGCGTTCAACTTCCTGAATTTCAAGTTCCATTACAACTTAGCCCTATTTCGTTTCGTTTGCTCTCTCGGCTTCGTGATTGCATGTCTGATCATCATTAATGCATATCGACTAGATGAAATTACGTCATCTTTCAATTTCACGATTTTGCCCTTTTCGCGGTGATAACCACGCCGTTCTTCTAACCAGTGCTCACACGTGTTAAAGACTTTCCAGCGGCCTTCTTCCATCATCGTGAGCATCAGCATCAATCCTGCTTCAACCCCGTTTGTGCCATCATCAAAAGTGGCATTCGTATGCAACATGTTTAAGCCGGCATCGGCATACAAGTCTTTTAGCTTTTGGCCAGAACCTTTATCGTGCTGTAGTCCGTCATGTGGCCAGGCAACCGGTGCCCAATGACACATCGCTTTAATAAACGGTGCATGTTGCGCTGGAGTCTTGGCCGAATCCTTGTACTCATCGAACACATATACCGTGTCCGTATCTCTATCCCAGGCAAGTGCGGTCGCTGCCGTTGGATGGTCCCAACCAAAGTCAATACCGGTGATAACAACCCAATGCGCTGGAATATCAAACGGCTCACAAATAATGTCCTTTTCATCAATAGGGAAAATAAGCCCCGAACCGGCATAAGGAATACCCTGTGAACGCGCTTCATGTTCATGTTTCGGGAAGATAGCCAGGAGATCTGCTTTATCTTCTTCGGTCAGGTGGGGTGCATGGTCCCAGCCTGCCTGTACCATGAGGTTAATGCCTTCAGCCGACTTCTTGATGAAGTCATCCACCATTGCCGTTGTGCCTTCCAACGGCGTGAATGTGATAAATACAAGCCCTTTCGTTGTGGCTGTACGTGTTACACACTCGGTATAAACTTCTTGCGGCGGTTCTTCATCTAACCAAATGAAGTGCTTTGCTGTCCCTTCAAACGAGCCACGGCCCTGTTGGTACGACTTTAAGCCTAGAATTGACCATTCGCCGTTAGCGTGTTTAATACGCACGGTGTCAATGAAATCAGCTACACCTGACTTCCAACGAATATTGAAACGGTCGATTAAATGCTTAGGGATGGTCCCTGTGCCGTCTACGGTCTTTTTGCCGTTCTCATAAACGACATTACCAAAGAGTTCCTTTTGGATAATGTCACGTGTCGTTTCATTGGTTTTACCAGCAACCCATCCTTCTGTGTGATGGTCAAATTTCTTACCTGTCCACCAATGTGGATATAGGCCAGTAATATGCAATGTTGCTTCATAAGAGCCAGCAACCGTTTTACCAACCCGGTTACCAGCCATAAATAATCGAGATCGGTACTCTGCACCAGCATCGAAAAATGCAACATGCTTGGTATATAGTTCTCTGCGTAAATCCCCCTCATCCGGGAACAACTTATAAAACTTGCTGCTCTTACGCTGTTTATAGACTTTAACTACACGGAGTAGCTTTATTTTTCTCTTGCGGTCTATCTCCGCTAAATGTTTAAGCTTTTCATCCGTTGAGAGCTTCGAGAATGAGTCTATCCAACTCTGTATCGGTGAGGTTATCGAAATCATCTTTGCCCTGCCCTTGATCTTTTGGTTTTCTGGCTTCTTCTAAGGCAAGCTGTTTCTGTTGAAGTGATAATGATGTGCTCTCTAACTTGGCAATTAACGCGATTAGCCGCGTAATGTCATAGCTAAAGTCTCTACGCTGGAATACGCGTTTACGTTCAAAAACTTCGCTTTCACTTGCTTTGATGTACTGCTCATCACCATCAGGGTCATACTCCTCTCCACACCGTTCAGCATCTTTTTTCATATTCTCCAAAAATGCTGCTTTTTTAGACTCCCCATCATCCTGAACAATTGTTCTTTCATGGACTTCCTGGATGCCTGGGCTATCTCCCTGTTCTTTCTGCTGTGTCAAAAGCTGGACCAACTGCAATCGAGCAATGGCAAGCTCATAATCGACATTGCCTTGCATGGACTTGGCCATGTCTAGGTCATCATTAGAAAAAATACGAGAATAAAGCCCATGCTTTAATGCATTTTTATTACCCTTTGGCGCACCTTTCGATGCGCCGCCGTGTAACCAGCAACGGCCAGTACCTACATGGTCAGTTCCACGTCCTGCACGGTATTGGCATTTTTTGCCGTTGCCTGTTTTTGCACCACACTTATCGCCCATGTAGTGCTACTCAGATAAAAAAGACAGCAACAAGCAGTTGTTGAGCAAACGCTCACGGTCAAACTGTTTAAGCTTCATTCGTACTAACTTTCCCGTCACTGGTGAGGACAGGTAAGTCAAAACGAGATGCCAAAGGATTTTTTTGAGTGCCGAACCATCGGTATGCAATGACGCGACTTGTTGAAAATGGTTTGATGTTCAAGGCATTAGATTGGTTGCCACCAAGTACCATCAAATTGCCGTGATTATCCTTCCCTACGACAATGCCCACATGCCCACCGCCGTTCCGGTTAAAGACAACAATGCTTCCATAAGCCGGCTTATTCAGGGGCGTACCCATTGATGCCCAGTCTTTTGCACGATAGAAAGCTTTAGGGATATGACGCTCTAAATTCGCTTTTGCCATGCAGTACGCGATAAAGGTTCCGCACCAGGCGGTTTCATCGTCTTTAATCCACTGCTTTTGATTGGTAGCCTTAAAAGCTACTTCCAACATGGCCAAAATAATGGGGCTATGTTTAGCCCCTGGTATTTCCTTCGTTCCGTCTTTGGCTCGCCCTGCTGCGACCCAGGCTAATTCACTCTGCCGTGTCATGTTGAATAACTCCCGTACCTGTGTACTTGTGATGATTCTTATGCAAGCCAAACGTGAAGAACATCAATGCAGCTACAACCGCAACCCACGCCCAACTCACAGAAAAAATGCCCATCAGCGAACCGATAAGCATTGAAATAATTCCGTTATGCGTGGACAGACACCGCTTAAACGGATAGATCAGCAAACACCCAAAGAGCAACCCAACGAAAAGCCAGGCTAGTTGAAAGTTATTCATTGCTACCCCCTTTGCTGCCAATCCATTTAGCTATCCAAGTTTTTAACGCATCCTTCGCCATTGGTATCAATTCAAAAACCAATGCTTTCAGACTTGGAACAATTGCAGGGGCAACAAAAGCTACGCCACCGACCCACGCCGGATGAACAATTGAAAGATTCTGCTCATAATGAGCGATATAGAACATTGCGCCCAACGACCCAAATATCGAATAAACAAACTTCGTCATCGGCTTAACTGGCTGTATACCTTCTGGATCTGGTGTCAGAATTGAAGCTACCGCACCAACAATAATCATCACCAGGCACAGCGCGATAATTAGTTCATCTGAATAAAGTTTGACTGCGGTTGTATAAACCGTCCCTGCATTCGCCTGTTTTAAAAACGAGAATCCCGGAACGCTCAAGACAACGAGCAATCGCACAATTAATCCCTTCATATTTGAGTCCTTTGACCTCAGTCGTTATCTAAAAATAATCACGACCAGTAACAGCACAAAGGTATGTTCGAGCTGCCATTAAGTAATAATCAACACGGTGCATATGCTCCGCCTGTTCACTATTCAATTCATAACCAGTATTTCTATTGTTCAACAACTCGCTATTTAATACGTGAGCGGTTTGTAGTTGCTCAATCAATACGTCAACTTTCTTTTCTAATGAATCATCTCGATTACAAACAGGTTGATACTTACCGTAGAACTTTTGACTTGGACATAAATCAATAAGAGTATTCTCTCTAAAAATGAGAATATCGTTATGGTAGACACGTTTACCTAAAACACTTAACTCGTGATTTTGAAAGTTTTTAAAATCTTCCATGAAACTTTGTTGCGAGTAAGCATTCATATCACCAGTATCTATAAGCTTTATAATTGCATCAGCTTGCTCTTTAGTACCGACATATCTAATAGCTTTTAGCGTATCCCAATGACGTAGAACTACATTCTGGACTTTTACAATGTCACGAATATTATCGGGTTTATTGTTAGGCATTAGTGAATTACCTCATAACCAAGAGCACGTAACTGTTTAATTGCATCGAGCGCGGCATCCTTTTGACTTGTACCGACCCCAATGACCTCTTGATCTATATTTTTAATACGACAATAAACTTCACCTTTGATTAGGTCCCCCTGAAACACATATACAGGCTTAATCTTTGGTTTTGCTTGCTTTAGAGACGTGTAAAGGTGATAACCCTCTAATTCCCATAGCTTATTTTCAGCCAGTTTTACAGCATTATTCATTGCCATACGCTTGCCCATTCCCGCATCGAAATTTTCTTTAGATACACAGGCACTAAAACCTGTAGCTAAAAAGAAATCGCCATCCAAGTAGGCATGTACAAATGTAGACGTTGTATCATTAGGCTGCTCGACCGTTACATAGACAACACGCTTCATCAAAGCATCAATAACGTCCTGGGTAACTCGCGGTGCTACGGCTTTCGCTTTTAGTTCCTGTTCTGTAACTGGTTGAACACTAGACATTCTTAAAGCTCCGCAATGAATGATTTAAGTTTTGCACATGCATCTTCTCTCACTTCTGAACTAGCGCCACTCCCTAGAACAGCGATCAGAAAGCTACCTTTTTGTATAAGTTGATCAAGTGCATGTCGCTCTTTTTCACTTGTACTTCCACAAGACTTACAGTGTTCGCTGGGATGCGGTGAACAGCCAATACCTGAAGCAGTTCCAGCGGTAACATCATCCATCATTCGATTGTTCATAAATTCTTCCTACCTGTTGTCAGCTACAAAAATCGTAGCCATTAAAAAACCCAGCTTTAAAAGCTGGGTTTAGTGTTGAAATCATTAAAATTTTGCGCTGATTAACTTATTCAACTGTGATTAATTTTGTGCTTAATAGGCATAAATGCTTACAACTATCAACCACTAGATATAAATTAATACAAATGGAGAATAAAAATCAATTGATTTGTTTATATATTTAATATTTTTATTTATATTTTTTATTGCAAGTTTTTCTTAATAATAATACTATTGCCTGAACAGACCGCTTTGTATACTCTGCGTTTTGTTCAAAAAAACCCCCTTATTCGCACTCAAAAAGCCTGGTAAAGCAATTTACCGGGCTTTTTGTTTAGCCTTGATTAAAAAGAAAACCAACTCCTAAATTTATTTAAAAAATTCTCTAAATAATTGTCATTTATATTCATTTATTTTCATTTATATAAATCAGCTCAATTTGCACCCTTTCTGTGCTTTTTATTGTCACTTTATGATATTGACTTTTATTTAAAAATATTTGTCATGGAGTTGTTTCGAGAAAGCCTATTTTTCCAGCTTTTCCTGGAGAATTTTTTCTTAACAATGACATTATGTGCCAAGCAATATAGCCAACCATTAACAAATAAGAACAAAAAACAACCAAAAACGGCGACTCAACTATTGCAGCCAAAATACTGCCTAAGTAAAATAAAATTATTATATATATCAATTACTTATAGGAACAAACTATGTCATTAGCTGATTTATACACTTCACCAGAATATCGCTTACTAATGCAAATGGAATCCGAAAAGATATTTCTCAACCTTCCTCCTGAAGAAGTGATACGAAAAGACGGCGACCAGGTGATCGTCAAAGAAAAATATATGACTGATTACCGCTATGAACTTGTTCTAAAAGATACTTATCCGCGTACTTATGGCAGCATCACGCCTAAAGACCGATATGTTGATCATGAAAAGGGGTTCGTACTTGTAGGCTATGTGGTCGGGATTGTTAAACGACCGGAAGATGATAACGATGCAGATTGGGAAAACCTGGGCGAATTTCTACCAGGTGAACTGGACCAGGCAATCGAGTTATTATGGAGTAATCGAGAGAAAGCCTACTCAAACTGGTAAATCTATGCGCTATTACTTCATCAAAAATGGTGATCTTTACCTACACATCAAGAGCGATGAACAATATCAATATGACGACTACAGCGACATACACAAGATGTGTCGCATGTGGTTTGAGTTTTTACCAGAAAAAGAAGGTGCTAAAAAGTTTTTACGGGTTGATGAAGCAAAGTCTTATATTGCAAAAAACAAGAGAAAGCTTAACGGCGCGATTGCTGTATTAGAAAAAGCCCACTAGGGGCTTTTTTCTTTAGGTATTTCTATGATTATGGCATCCGGATAACTGGCCTTATAACATCGAAAAACATAAGCCAGGGATGACATGTTGGTATTTACCCAGGTCAAGCTTATGTCATACATATAGGGCGAAAAACGATTAGACCGGTCCCCTTTTTTATAATATTTTCTTAACCGGCCATTCAAAACAAGAGCATGTGAAGCCCCTATCTTTTGCCCATATCGTATGACCTTTTCAAGATCATAATTCATCTAATAGACTCTGGTTCGCTTCCTCATCACGGCGATATGCTTTCTCAATGATTTTAAGCTTCCGTAACTCCCGTTTTAAATCATCCTGGATCTCGACTAACTTCGCTTCTATCAAAGCATCATAGTAACTACAGCTTTTGATATACCACTTACGTGACACTTTCTGATTAAAAGGAAAGCCATATTTTAATTTATCAGCCCATCTATGCTCTTTGGTTCCTGTGCCATTGCACGAACTGCAATTTGATGTACCTATTTTCCCCTGGCCGTTACACTTACGACATTTCCCGTTAGGGTGAAAATGCGAATAAATCACCGCTTTCGTCACACCTATTGCGAACTCCTTATGTTCAACAATTTTGGACCGGAACTTACGTTCGTGCATGGCTTCCAGTACGTGCTGCTCTAAATACACGTGCAGCAACTCCATATTGAAGCTACGGCGTTGATCAATCATTGCATAGATATACCAACTATGTTGCTCGTCCAACCTGGCTAAAACACCACATAAATCAGCCTTATCGAGTAGTGGTTTTTTATTTCCAGAACTAAGGGTCTGTGTACCGGCATTTAAACGTGCAAATTGCTCCAGCATTAACCTATCCCTCGCTTAAAAGGGCATTTATGTTCTGCATCAGGAAATGTTTTACTGTTTTGGCAATCCTGGTACGTGCTCCAGAATCCATAAGCAAATGTAATGGCCAGAAAGATAAAAACCATCCAACCCCATATATGGTCCTTACTTCTTTCGTTACCAGGCACAATGCATTCCTCCATACAAACGAAACACAAACGGCGTAACACACCAGGCAATTGCGATAAAGAGCACCCCTAAAGCTACAACTGGCCTATTATCACTTTCGAACTCGATAGCCTTACACAGCAGAAAGATCAAAAGGACAACCCAAAAGCTAACGCCCAAAATGATAAATATGATTTTTGCATTGACTTCAAACATTAGCGTTATCACCCATACAAATAGACAAAACGGCGGTACTAAGCTGAAATGACTCATGCAGCAACTGTTGCATCCCCCATTCTTTGCAGTATTCACGCTCGGATTGGGTCATAGGTGGCAACCAGACTCTCCAGGCACTTGCTGGGTATGGTGTCTTTTCCCCACGCTGAATCCTCTCACCAGTCAATACGGCATTACTGATTTCTGAAAGCTCCAGGTAACGTCTAGGATTCACTTGTACACTCCCCTGAATTGCGCTCTAATTCATCCTTCAGCTCATCAAGATCTTTTTGAAACTGCATAAAAAGAAAATAAGAAAATTCCCACAACTTTGGCACGATATGATTTTCCACTGTTCCACTTACGCATTTATCAAAGACGGTTCCGTAAAACTCCTGATTACTTGGCCGATAATCCTCAAAAAATACACAGCATAGATCTATAAAACGATTCCTATGTTTTTCTGGATTAATCACGCCTTGTTTTCTTAATAAAACTTGGATTTTTGGTGTGGTTTGATAGATAGCCTGGTGACGATTTGATTCGCGCTTTCTCGTCAAGAATCCAAGCTCTGTCAGTTCCTTTAAATAACGCTGTACCGATCTAAGACTAAGGTCCATTTCCACAGCAATATCACTGGTGCGTGTTGGTACACGTGCTAGGTAAAGAATCCGTAAAAATGTTTCCAATAAAACGAAACGACATGGCGAATTACGCTTTAAACTGGTCATGCTTCGCACCCCATCTAAATGTCAATCCAACCAACATGAGCACAATTAAGACGATAAGCATTAGGTCACATAAAACCCCACCCATG